>JAYWIR010000125.1:0-92644 GCA_036172245.1 Raillietiella orientalis | reverse complement strand
CACCTTTGCACTTTTGCGTTTTTCCACGGAGGATCCGTTTTCAGTGACCGCAAAATTCCTGTGATGGATATACGCGCAAACGTCCATTCTCGTTGGTTCAGAAGGACATTGAGATGAGTCCGACGTTTCATTAGGGTGGGGCACTGTGGACTCTGTGTCGTTTGCATAGTAACAAGTGTCGGAATTAGAAAGAAAAGGTTTTCCTTTTCTTCGATTCGTTATGTGTTCCGAATTTGCAACTTTTAAGGGGTTTGGAATCAATTCGAAATCAGCAGATTTCACCTTTGCACTTTTGCGTTTTTGCACGGAGCATCCGTTTTCACTGACCGCAAAATTCGTGTGATGGATATACCCACAATCGTCCATTCTCGTTGGTTCAGAAGGACCTTGAGATGAGTCCGACGTTTCATTAGGGTAGGGTACTGTGGACTCTGTGTCGTTTTCATGGTAAGCAGTGTCGGAATTAGAAAGAAAAGGTTTTCCTTCTCTTTCATTCATTATCTGGTCCGAATTTGAAACTTTTGGGGGTTTGGAATCGATTCGAAATCAGCAGCATTCACCTTTGCACTTTTGCGTTTTTCCACGGAGAATCCGTTTTCAGTGACCGCAAAATTCCTGTGAGGGATATACGCACAATCGTCCATTCTCGTTGGTTCAGAAGGACATTGAGATGAGTCCGACGTTTCATTAGGGTGGGGCAATGTGGACTATGTGTCGTTTGCATAGTAACAAGTGTCGGAATAAGAAAGAAAAGGTTTTCCTTCTCTTCGATTCGTTATGTGTTCCGAATTTGCAACTTTTAAGGGGTTTGGAATCAATTCGAAATCAGCAGATTTCACCTTTGCACTTTTGCGTTTTTGCACGGAGCATCCGTTTTCAATGAACGCAAAATTCCTGTGATGGATATACGCGCAAACGTGCATTTTCGTGGGTTCAGAAGTACATTGAGATGAGTCCGACGTTTCATTAGGGTGAGGCACTGTGGACTCTGTGTCGTTTTCATGGTGGCCGGTGTCGGAATTAGAAAGGGGAGGTTTTCCTTCTCTTTGATTCATTATCTGGTCCGAATTTGAAACTTTTGGGGGTATGGAATCGATTCGAAATCAGCAGATTTCACCTTTGCACTTTTGCGATTTTCCACGGAGGATCCGTTTTCAGTGAACGCAAAATTCCTGTGATGGATATACGCGCAAACGTCCATTTTCGTGGGTTCAGAAGGACATTGAGATGAGTCCGACGTTTCATTAGGGTGGGGTACTGTGGACTCTGTGTCGTTTTCATGGTAAGCAGTGTCGGAATTAGAAAGAAAAGGTTTTCCTTCTCTTTCATTCATTATCTGGTCCGAATTTGAAACTTTTGGGGGTTTGGAATCGATTCGAAATCAGCAGATTTCACCTTTGCACTTTTGCGTTTTTCCACGGAGGATCCCTTTTCAGTGACCGGAAAATTCCCGTGATGGATATACGCACAAACGTACATTTTCGTGGGTTGAGAAGTACATTGAGATGAGTCCGACGTTTCATTAGGGTGAGGCACTGTGGACTCTGTGTCGTTTTCATGGTGGCCAGTGTCGCAATTAGAAAGGGTAGGTTTTCCTTCTCTTTCATTCATTATCTGGTCCGAATTTGAAACTTTTGGGGGTTTGGAATCGATTCGAAATCAGCAGATTTCACCTTTGCACTTTTGCGTTTTTCCACGGAGGATCCCTTTTCAGTGACCGGAAAATTCCCGTGATGGATATACGCACAAACGTACATTTTCGTGGGTTGAGAAGTACATTGAGATGAGTCCGACGTTTCATTAGGGTGAGGCACTGTGGACTCTGTGTCGTTTTCATGGTGGCCAGTGTCGCAATTAGAAAGGGTAGGTTTTCCTTCTCTTTGATTCATTATCTGGTCCGAATTTGAAACTTTTGGGGGTTTGGAATCGATTCGAAATCAGCAGATTTCACCTTTGCACTTTAGCGTTTTTCCACGGAGGATCCCTTTTCAGTGACCGGAAAATTCCTGTGATGGATATACGCGCAAACGTGCATTTTCGTGGGTTCAGAAGTACATTGAGATGAGTCCGACGTTTCATTAGGGTGGGGAACTGTGGACTCTGTGTCGTTTGCATAGTAACAAGTGTCGGAATTAGAAAGAAAAGGTTTTCCTTCTCTTCGATTCATTATGTGTTCCGAATTTGCAACTTTTAAGGGGTTTGGAATCAATTCGAAATCAGCAGATTTCACCTTTGCACTTTTGCGTTTTTCCACGGAGGATCCGTTTTCAGTGACCGCAAAATTCCTGTGATGGATATACGCGCAAACGTCCATTTTCGTGGGTTCAGAAGGACATTGAGATGAGTCCGACGTTTCATTAGGGTGGGGCACTGTGGACTCTGTGTCGTTTGCATAGTAACAAGTGTCGGAATTAGAAAGAAAAGGTTTTCCTTCTCTTCGATTCGTTATGTGTTCCGAATTTGCAACTTTTAAGGGGTTTGGAATCAATTCGAAATCAGCAGATTTCACCTTTGCACTTTTGCGTTTTTCCACGGAGGATCCGTTTTCAGTGACCGCAAAATTCCTGTGATGGATATACGCACAATCGTCCATTCTCGTTGGTTCAGAAGGACATTGAGATGAGTCCGACGTTTCATTAGGGTGGGGAACTGTGGACTCTGTGTCGTTTTCATGGTAAGCAGTGTCGGAATTAGAAAGAAAAGGTTTTCCTTCTCTTCCATTCATTATCTGTTCCGAATTTGCAACTTTTAAGGGGTTTGGAATCAATTCGAAATCAGCAGATTTCACCTTTGCACTTTTGCGTTTTTGCACGGAGCATCCGTTTTCAATGAACGCAAAATTCCTGTGATGGATATACGCGCAAACGTGCATTTTCGTGGGTTCAGAAGTACATTGAGATGAGTACGACGTTTCATTAGGGTGAGGCACTGTGGACTCTGTGTCGTTTTCATGGTGGCAAGTGTCAAAATTAGAAAGGGGAGGTTTTCCTTCTCTTTGATTCATTATCTGGTCCGAATTTGAAACTTTTGGGGGTTTGGAATCGATTCGAAATCAGCAGATTTCATCTTTGCACTTTAGCGTTTTTCCACGGAGGATCCGTTTTCAGTGAACGCAAAATTCCTGTGATGGATATACGCGCAAACGTCCATTTTCGTGGGTTCAGAAGGACATTGAGATGAGTCCGACGTTTCATTAGGGTGGGGTACTGTGGACTCTGTGTCGTTTTCATGGTAAGCAGTGTCGGAATTAGAAAGAAAAGGTTTTCCTTCTCTTTCATTCATTATCTGGTCCGAATTTGAAACTTTTGGGGGTTTGGAATCGATTCGAAATCAGCAGCATTCACCTTTGCACTTTTGCGTTTTTCCACGGAGAATCCGTTTTCAGTGACCGCAAAATTCCTGTGAGGGATATACGCACAATCGTCCATTCTCGTTGGTTCAGAAGGACATTGAGATGAGTCCGACGTTTCATTAGGGTGGGGCAATGTGGACTATGTGTCGTTTGCATAGTAACAAGTGTCGGAATAAGAAAGAAAAGGTTTTCCTTCTCTTCGATTCGTTATGTGTTCCGAATTTGCAACTTTTAAGGGGTTTGGAATCAATTCGAAATCAGCAGATTTCACCTTTGCACTTTTGCGTTTTTGCACGGAGCATCCGTTTTCAATGAACGCAAAATTCCTGTGATGGATATACGCGCAAACGTGCATTTTCGTGGGTTCAGAAGTACATTGAGATGAGTAAGACGTTTCATTAGGGTGAGGCACTGTGGACTCTGTGTCGTTTTCATGGTAAGCAGTGTCGGAATTAGAAAGGGGAGGTTTTCCTTCTCTTCGATTCATTATCTGGTCCGAATTTGAAACTTTTGGGGGTATGGAATCGATTCGAAATCAGCAGATTTCACCTTTGCACTTTTGCGATTTTCCACGGAGGATCCGTTTTCAGTGAACGCAAAATTCCTGTGATGGATATACGCGCAAACGTCCATTTTCGTGGGTTCAGAAGGACATTGAGATGAGTCCGACGTTTCATTAGGGTGGGGTACTGTGGACTCTGTGTCGTTTTCATGGTAAGCAGTGTCGGAATTAGAAAGAAAAGGTTTTCCTTCTCTTTCATTCATTATCTGGTCCGAATTTGAAACTTTTGGGGGTTTGGAATCGATTCGAAATCAGCAGATTTCACCTTTGCACTTTTGCGTTTTTCCACGGAGGATCCCTTTTCAGTGACCGGAAAATTCCCGTGATGGATATACGCACAAACGTACATTTTCGTGGGTTGAGAAGTACATTGAGATGAGTCCGACGTTTCATTAGGGTGAGGCACTGTGGACTCTGTGTCGTTTTCATGGTGGCCAGTGTCGCAATTAGAAAGGGTAGGTTTTCCTTCTCTTTGATTCATTATCTGGTCCGAATTTGAAACTTTTGGGGGTTTGGAATCGATTCGAAATCAGCAGATTTCATCTTTGCACTTTAGCGTTTTTCCACGGAGGATCCCTTTTCAGTGACCGGAAAATTCCTGTGATGGATATACGCGCAAACGTCCATTTTCGTGGGTTCAGAAGGACATTGAGATGAGTCCGACGTTTCATTAGGGTGGGGCACTGTGGACTCTGTGTCGTTTGCATAGTAACAAGTGTCGGAATTAGAAAGAAAAGGTTTTCCTTCTCTTCGATTCGTTATGTGTTCCGAATTTGCAACTTTTAAGGGGTTTGGAATCAATTCGAAATCAGCAGATTTCACCTTTGCACTTTTGCGTTTTTGCACGGAGGAACCGTTTTCAGTGACCGCAAAATTCCTGTGATGGATATACGCACAATCGTCCATTCTCGTTGGTTCAGAAGGACATTGAGATGAGTCCGACGTTTCATTAGGGTGGGGCACTGTGGACTCTGTGTCGTTTGCATAGTAACAAGTGTCGGAATTAGAAAGAAAAGGTTTTCCTTTTCTTCGATTCGTTATGTGTTCCGAATTTGCAACTTTTAAGGGGTTTGGAATCAATTCGAAATCAGCAGATTTCACCTTTGCACTTTTGCGTTTTTGCACGGAGCATCCGTTTTCACTGACCGCAAAATTCGTGTGATCGATATACCCACAATCGTCCATTCTCGTTGGTTCAGAAGGACCTTGAGATGAGTCCGACGTTTCATTAGGGTAGGGTACTGTGGACTCTGTGTCGTTTTCATGGTAAGCAGTGTCGGAATTAGAAAGAAAAGGTTTTCCTTCTCTTTCATTCATTATCTGGTCCGAATTTGAAACTTTTGGGGGTTTGGAATCGATTCGAAATCAGCAGCATTCACCTTTGCACTTTTGCGTTTTTCCACGGAGAATCCGTTTTCAGTGACCGCAAAATTCCTGTGAGGGATATACGCACAATCGTCCATTCTCGTTGGTTCAGAAGGACATTGAGATGAGTCCGACGTTTCATTAGGGTGGGGCAATGTGGACTATGTGTCGTTTGCATAGTAACAAGTGTCGGAATAAGAAAGAAAAGGTTTTCCTTCTCTTCGATTCGTTATGTGTTCCGAATTTGCAACTTTTAAGGGGTTTGGAATCAATTCGAAATCAGCAGATTTCACCTTTGCACTTTTGCGTTTTTGCACGGAGCATCCGTTTTCAATGAACGCAAAATTCCTGTGATGGATATACGCGCAAACGTGCATTTTCGTGGGTTCAGAAGTACATTGAGATGAGTAAGACGTTTCATTAGGGTGAGGCACTGTGGACTCTGTGTCGTTTTCATGGTGGCCAGTGTCAAAATTAGAAAGGGGAGGTTTTCCTTCTCTTCGATTCATTATCTGGTCCGAATTTGAAACTTTTGGGGGTTTGGAATCGATTCGAAATCAGCACATTTCACCTTTGCACTTTAGCGTTTTTCCACGGAGGATCCGTTTTCAATGAACGCAAAATTCCTGTGATGGATATACGCGCAAACGTGCATTTTCGTGGGTTCAGAAGTACATTGAGATGAGTCCGACGTTTCATTAGGGTGAGGCACTGTGGAATCTGTGTCGTTTTCATGGTGGCCGGTGTCGGAATTAGAAAGGGGAGGTTTTCCTTCTCTTTGATTCATTATCTGGTCCGAATTTGAAACTTTTGGGGGTATGGAATCGATTCGAAATCAGCAGATTTCACCTTTGCACTTTTGCGATTTTCCACGGAGGATCCGTTTTCAGTGAACGCAAAATTCCTGTGATGGATATACGCGCAAACGTCCATTTTCGTGGGTTCAGAAGGACATTGAGATGAGTCCGACGTTTCATTAGGGTGGGGCACTGTGGACTCTGTGTCGTTTGCATAGTAACAAGTGTCGGAATTAGAAAGAAAAGGTTTTCCTTTTCTTCGATTCGTTATGTGTTCCGAATTTGCAACTTTTAAGGGGTTTGGAATCAATTCGAAATCAGCAGATTTCACCTTTGCACTTTTGCGTTTTTGCACGGAGCATCCGTTTTCACTGACCGCAAAATTCGTGTGATCGATATACCCACAATCGTCCATTCTCGTTGGTTCAGAAGGACCTTGAGATGAGTCCGACGTTTCATTAGGGTAGGGTACTGTGGACTCTGTGTCGTTTTCATGGTAAGCAGTGTCGGAATTAGAAAGAAAAGGTTTTCCTTCTCTTTCATTCATTATCTGGTCCGAATTTGAAACTTTTGGGGGTTTGGAATCGATTCGAAATCAGCAGCATTCACCTTTGCACTTTTGCGTTTTTCCACGGAGAATCCGTTTTCAGTGACCGCAAAATTCCTGTGATGGATATACGCACAATCGTCCATTCTCGTTGGTTCAGAAGGACATTGAGATGAGTCCGACGTTTCATTAGGGTGGGGCACTGTGGACTCTGTGTCGTTTGCATAGTAACAAGTGTCGGAATTAGAAAGAAAAGGTTTTCCTTCTCTTCGATTCGTTATGTGTTCCGAATTTGCAACTTTTAAGGGGTTTGGAATCAATTCGAAATCAGCAGATTTCACCTTTGCACTTTTGCGTTTTTGCACGGAGCATCCGTTTTCACTGACCGCAAAATTCGTATGATTGATATACGCACAAACGTGCATTTTCGTGGGTTCAGAAGTACATTGAGATGAGTCCGACGTTTCATTAGGGTGAGGCACTGTGGACTCTGTGTCGTTTTCATGGTGGCCAGTGTCGGAATTAGAAAGGGGAGGTTTTCCTTCTCTTCGATTCATTATCTGGTCCGAATTTGAAACTTTTGGGGGTTTGGAATCGATTCGAAATCAGCAGATTTCACCTTTGCACTTTTGCGATTTTCCACGGAGGATCCGTTTTCAGTGAACGCAAAATTCCTGTGATGGATATACGCGCAAACGTCCATTTTCGTGGGTTCAGAAGGACATTGAGATGAGTCCGACGTTTCATTAGGGTGGGGTACTGTGGACTCTGTGTCGTTTTCATGGTAAGCAGTGTCGGAATTAGAAAGAAAAGGTTTTCCTTCTCTTTCATTCATTATCTGGTCCGAATTTGAAACTTTTGGGGGTTTGGAATCGATTCGAAATCAGCAGATTTCACCTTTGCACTTTTGCGTTTTTCCACGGAGGATCCCTTTTCAGTGACCGGAAAATTCCCGTGATGGATATACGCACAAACGTACATTTTCGTGGGTTGAGAAGTACATTGAGATGAGTCCGACGTTTCATTAGGGTGAGGCACTGTGGACTCTGTGTCGTTTTCATGGTGGCCAGTGTCGCAATTAGAAAGGGTAGGTTTTCCTTCTCTTTCATTCATTATCTGGTCCGAATTTGAAACTTTTGGGGGTTTGGAATCGATTCGAAATCAGCAGATTTCACCTTTGCACTTTTGCGTTTTTCCACGGAGGATCCCTTTTCAGTGACCGGAAAATTCCCGTGATGGATATACGCACAAACGTACATTTTCGTGGGTTGAGAAGTACATTGAGATGAGTCCGACGTTTCATTAGGGTGAGGCACTGTGGACTCTGTGTCGTTTTCATGGTGGCCAGTGTCGCAATTAGAAAGGGTAGGTTTTCCTTCTCTTTGATTCATTATCTGGTCCGAATTTGAAACTTTTGGGGGTTTGGAATCGATTCGAAATCAGCAGATTTCACCTTTGCACTTTAGCGTTTTTCCACGGAGGATCCCTTTTCAGTGACCGGAAAATTCCTGTGATGGATATACGCGCAAACGTGCATTTTCGTGGGTTCAGAAGTACATTGAGATGAGTCCGACGTTTCATTAGGGTGGGGAACTGTGGACTCTGTGTCGTTTTCATGGTAACCAGTGTCGGAATTAGAAAGAAGAGGTTTTCCCTCTCTTTAATTCATTATCTGGTCCGAATTTGCAGCTTTTCTGGGTTTGGAATCAATTCGAAGTCAGTAGATTTCACCTTTTTGCTTTTGCGTTTTTCCACGGAGGATCCGTTTCCAGTGTCGGGAAAATTCCCGTGATGGATATACGCGCAAACGTCCATTTTCGTGGGTTCAGAAGGACATTGAGATGAGTCCGACGTTTCATTAGGGTGGGGCACTGTGGACTCTGTGTCGTTTGCATAGTAACAAGTGTCGGAATTAGAAAGAAAAGGTTTTCCTTCTCTTCGATTCGTTATGTGTTCCGAATTTGCAACTTTTAAGGGGTTTGGAATCAATTCGAAATCAGCAGATTTCACCTTTGCACTTTTGCGTTTTTCCACGGAGGATCCGTTTTCAGTGACCGCAAAATTCCTGTGATGGATATACGCACAATCGTCCATTCTCGTTGGTTCAGAAGGACATTGAGATGAGTCCGACGTTTCATTAGGGTGGGGAACTGTGGACTCTGTGTCGTTTTCATGGTAAGCAGTGTCGGAATTAGAAAGAAAAGGTTTTTCTTCTCTTTCATTCATTATCTGGTCCGAATTTGAAACTTTTGGGGGTTTGGAATCGATTCGAAATCAGCAGCATTCACCTTTGCACTTTTGCGTTTTTCCACGGAGAATCCGTTTTCAGTGACCGCAAAATTCCTGTGAGGGATATACGCACAATCGTCCATTCTGGTTGGTTCAGAAGGACATTGAGATGAGTCCGACGTTTCATTAGGGTGGGGTACTGTGGACTCTGTGTCGTTTTCATGGTAAGCAGTGTCGGAATTAGAAAGAAAAGGTTTTCCTTCTCTTTCATTCATTATCTGGTCCGAATTTGAAACTTTTGGGGGTTTGGAATCGATTCGAAATCAGCAGATTTCACCTTTGCACTTTTGCGTTTTTCCACGGAGGATCCGTTTTCAGTGACCGCAAAATTCCTGTGATGGATATACGCACAATCGTCCATTCTCGTTGGTTCAGAAGGACATTGAGATGAGTCCGACGTTTCATTAGGGTGGGGCACTGTGGACTCTGTGTCGTTTGCATAGTAACAAGTGTCGGAATTAGAAAGAAAAGGTTTTCCTTCTCTTCGATTCGTTATGTGTTCCGAAGTTGCAACTTTCAAGGGGTTTGGAATCAATTCGAAATCAGCAGATTTCACCTTTGCACTTTTGCGTTTTTGCACGGAGCATCCGTTTTCACTGACCGCAAAATTCGTGTGATGGATATACGCACAAACGTGCATTTTCGTGGGTTCAGAAGTACATTGAGATGAGTCCGACGTTTCATCAAGGTGGGGAACTGTGGACTCTGTGTCGTTTTCATGGTAACCAGTGTCGGAATTAGAAAGAAGAGGTTTTCCCTCTTTTTAATTCATTATCTGGTCCGAATTTGCAGCTTTTCTGGGTTTGGAATCAATTCGAAGTCAGTAGATTTCACCTTTGCACTTTTGCGTTTTTCCACGGAGGATCCGTTTTCAGTGACCGCAAAATTCCTGTGATGGATAGAAGCACAAACGTCCATTTTCGTGGGTTCAGAAGCACATTGAGATGAGACCGACGTTTCATTAGGGTGGGGCACTGTGGACTCTGTGTCGTTTTCATGATAACCAGTGTCGGAATTAGAAAGAAGGGGCTTTCCTTCTCTTCGATTCGTTATGTGGTCCGAATTTGCATCTTTTGGGGGTTTGGAATCCATTCGAAATCAGCAGATTTCACCTTTGCACTTTTGCGTTTTTCCACGGAGGATCCCTTTTCAGTGACCGGAAAATTCCCGTGATGGATATACGCACAAACGTACATTTTCGTGGGTTGAGAAGTACATTGAGATGAGTCCGACGTTTCATTAGGGTGAGGCACTGTGGACTCTGTGTCGTTTTCATGGTGGCCAGTGTCGGAATTAGAAAGGGTAGGTTTTCCTTCTCTTTGATTCATTATCTGGTCCGAATTTGAAACTTTTGGGGGTTTGGAATCGATTCGAAATCAGCAGATTTCACCTTTGCACTTTTGCGTTTTTCCACCGAGGATCCGTTTTCAGTGAACGCGAAATTCCTGTGATGGATATACGCGCAAACGTCCATTTTCGTGGGTTCAGAAGGACATTGAGATGAGTCCGACGTTTCATTAGGGTGAGGCACTGTGGACTCTGTGTCGTTTTCATGGTGGCCAGTGTCGGAATTAGAAAGGGGAGGTTTTCCTTCTCTTTGATTCATTATCTGGTCCGAATTTGAAACTTTTGGGGGTTTGGAATCGATTCGAAATCAGCAGATTTCACCTTTGCACTTTTGCGTTTTTCCACGGAGGATCCGTTTTCAGTGACCGCAAAATTCCTGTGATGGATATACGCGCAAACGCCCATTTTCGTGGGTTCAGAAGGACATTGAGATGAGTCCGACGTTTCATTAGGGTGGGGTACTGTGGACTCTGTGTCGTTTTCATGGTAAGCAGTGTCGGAATTAGAAAGAAAAGGTTTTCCTTCTCTTTCATTCATTATCTGGTCCGAATTTGAAACTTTTGGGGGTTTGGAATCGATTCGAATTCAGCAGATTTCACCTTTGCACTTTTGCGTTTTTCCACGGAGGATCCGTTTTCAGTGACCGCAAAATTCCTGTGATGGATATACGCACAATCGTCCATTCTCGTTGGTTCAGAAGGACATTGAGATGAGTCCGACGTTTCATTAGGGTGGGGCACTGTGGACTCTGTGTCGTTTGCATAGTAACAAGTGTCGGAATTAGAAAGAAAAGGTTTTCCTTCTCTTCGATTCGTTATGTGTTCCGAAGTTGCAACTTTTAAGGGGTTTGGAATCAATTCGAAATCAGCAGATTTCACCTTTGCACTTTTGCGTTTTTGCACGGAGCATCCGTTTTCACTGACCGCAAAATTCGTGTGATGGATATACGCACAAACGTGCATTTTCGTGGGTTCAGAAGTACATTGAGATGAGTCCGACGTTTCATTAAGGTGGGGAACTGTGGACTCTGTGTCGTTTTCATGGTAACCAGTGTCGGAATTAGAAAGAAGAGGTTTTCCCTCTTTTTAATTCATTATCTGGTCCGAATTTGCAGCTTTTCTGGGTTTGGAATCAATTCGAAGTCAGTAGATTTCACCTTTTTGCTTTTGCGTTTCTCCACGGAGGATCCATTTCCAGTGTCGGGAAAATTCCCGTGATGGATATACGCGCAAACGTTTATTTTCGTGGGTTCAGAAGGACATTGAGATGAGTCCGACGTTTCATTAGGGTGAGCCACTGTGGACTCTGTGTCGTTTTGATGGTAACCAGTGTCGGAATTAGAATGAAGGGGTTTTCCTTCTCTTTGATTCATTATCTGGTCCGAATTTGAAACTTTTGGGGGTTTGGAATCGATTCGAAATCAGCAGATTTCACCTTTGCACTTTTGCGTTTTTCCACGGAGGATCCGTTTTCAGTGACCGCAAAATTCCAGTGATGGATATACGCACAATCGTCCATTCTGGTTGGTTCAGAAGGACATTGAGATGAGTCCGACGTTTCATTAGGGTGGGGCACTGTGGACTCTGTGTCGTTTTGATGGTAACCAGTGTCGGAATTAGAATGAAGGGGTTTTCCTTCTCTTTGATTCATTATGTGGTCGGAATTTGCAACTTTTGTGGGTTTGAAATCGATTCGAAATCAGCAGATTTCACCTTTGCACATTTGCGCCTCTTCACGGAGCATCCGTTTTCAGTGACCGCAAAATTCCTGTGATGGATAGAAGCACAAACGTCCATTTTCGTGGGTTCAGAAGCACATTGAGATGAGACCGACGTTTCATTAGGGTGGGGCACTGTGGACTCCGTGTCGTTTTCATGATAACCAGTGTCGGAATTAGAAAGAAGGGGTTTTCCTTCTCTTCGATTCGTTATGTGGTCCGAATTTGCATCTTTTAGGGGTTTGGAATCGATTCGAAATCAGCAGATTTCACCTTTGCACTTTTGCGTTTTTCCACGGAGGATCCCTTTTCAGTGACCGGAAAATTCCCGTGATGGATATACGCACAAACGTACATTTTCGTGGGTTGAGAAGTACATTGAGATGAGTCCGACGTTTCATTAGGGTGAGGCACTGTGGACTCTGTGTCGTTTTCATGGTGGCCAGTGTCGGAATTAGAAAGGGTAGGTTTTCCTTCTCTTTGATTCATTATCTGGTCCGAATTTGAAACTTTTGGGGGTTTGGAATCGATTCGAAATCAGCAGATTTCACCTTTGCACTTTTGCGTTTTTCCACGGAGGATCCGTTTTCAGTGAACGCAAAATTCCTGTGATGGATATACGCGCAAACGTCCATGTTCGTGGGTTCAGAAGGACATTGAGATGAGTCCGACGTTTCATTAGGGTGAGGCACTGTGGACTCTGTGTCGTTTTCATGGTGGCCAGTGTCGGAATTAGAAAGGGGAGGTTTTCCTTCTCTTTGATTCATTATCTGGTCCGAATTTGAAACTTTTAGGGGTTTGGAATCGATTCGAAATCAGCAGATTTCACCTTTGCACTTTTGCGTTTTTCCACGGAGGATCCGTTTTCAGTGAACGCAAAATTCCTGTGATGGATATACGCGCAAACGTCCATTTTCGTGGGTTCAGAAGGACATTGAGATGAGTCCGACATTTCATTAGGGTGGGGTACTGTGGACTCTGTGTCGTTTTCATGGTAAGCAGTGTCGGAATTAGAAAGAAAAGGTTTTCCTTCTCTTTCATTCATTATCTGGTCCGAATTTGAAACTTTTGGGGGTTTGGAATCGATTCCAAATCAGCAGATTTCACCTTTGCACTTTTGCGTTTTTCCACGGAGGATCCGTTTTCAGTGACCGCAAAATTCCTGTGATGGATATACGCACAATCGTGCATTCTCGTTGGTTCAGAAGGACATTGAGATGAGTCCGACGTTTCATTAGGGTGGGGCACTGTGGACTCTGTGTCGTTTGCATAGTAACAAGTGTCGGAATTAGAAAGAAAAGGTTTGCTTCTCTTCGATTCGTTATGTGTTCCGAAGTTGCAACTTTTAAGGGGTTTGGAATCAATTCGAAATCAGCAGATTTCACCTTTGCACTTTTGCGTTTTTGCACGGAGCATCCGTTTTCACTGACCGCAAAATTCGTGTGATGGATATACGCACAAACGTGCATTTTCGTGGGTTCAGAAGTACATTGAGATGAGTCCGACGTTTCATTAGGGTGGGGAACTGTGGACTCTGTGTCGTTTTCATGGTAACCAGTGTCGGAATTAGAAAGAAGAGGTTTTCCCTCTTTTTAATTCATTATCTGGTACGAATTTGCAGCTTTTCTGGGTTTGGAATCAATTCGAAGTCAGTAGATTTCACCTTTTTGCTTTTCGGTTTTCCACGGAGGATCCGTTTCCAGTGTCGGGAAAATTCCCGTGATGGATATACGCGCAAACGTCCATTTTCGTGGGTTCAGAAGGACATTGAGATGAGTCCGACGTTTCATTAGGGTGAGCCACTGTGGACTCTGTGTCGTTTTGATGGTAACCAGTGTCGGAATTAGAAAGAAGGGGTTTTCCTTCTCTTTGATTCATTATGTGGTCCGAATTTGCAACTTTTGTGGGTTTGAAATCGATTCGAAATCAGCAGATTTCACCTTTGCACATTTGCGCCTCTTCACGGAGCATCCGTTTTCAGTGACCGCAAAATTCCTGTAAAGGATAGAAGCACAAACGTCCATTTTCGTGGGTTCAGAAGCACATTGAGATGAGACCGACGTTTCATTAGGGTGGGGCACTGTGGACTCTGTGTCGTTTTCATGATAACCAGTGTCAGAATTAGAAAAAAGGGGTTTTCCTTCTCTTCGATTCGTTATGTGGTCCGAATTTGCATCTTTTGGGGGTTTGGAATCGATTCGAAATCAGCAGATTTCACCTTTGCACTTTTGCGTTTTTCCACGGAGGATCCCCTTTCAGTGACCGGAAAATTCCCGTGATGGATATACGCACAAACGTACATTTTCGTGAGTTGAGAAGTACATTGAGATGAGTCCGACGTTTCATTAGGGTGAGGCACTGTGGACTCTCTGTCGTTTTCATGGTGGCCAGTGTCGGAATTAGAAAGGGTAGGTTTTCCTTCTCTTTGATTCATTATCTGGTCCGAATTTGAAACTTTTGGGGGTTTGGAATCGATTCGAAATCAGCAGATTTCACCTCTGCTCTTTTCGCCTCTTCACGGAGCATCCGTTTTTAGTGACCGCAAAATTCCTGTGATGGATATACGCGCAAACGTACATTTTCGTGGGTTGAGAAGTACATTGAGATGAGTCCGACGTTTCATTAGGGTGAGGCACTGTGGACTCTGTGTCGTGTGCATAGTAACAAGTGTCGGAATTAGAAAGAAAAAGTTTTCCTTCTCTTTGATTCATTATCTGGTCCGAATTTGAAACTTTTGGGGGTTTGGAATCGATTTGAAATCAGCAGATTTCACCTTTGCACTTTTGCGTTTTTCCACGGAGGATCCGTTTTCAGTGACCGCAAAATTCCAGTGATGGATATACGCACAATCGTCCATTCTGGTTGGTTCAGAAGGACATTGAGATGAGTCCGACGTTTCATTAGGGTGGGGCACTGTGGACTCTGTGTCGTTTTCATGATACCCAGTGTCGGAATTAGAAAGAAGAGGTTTTCCCTCTCTTTAATTCATTATCTGGTCCGAATTTGCAGCTTTTCTGGGTTTGGAATCGATTCGAAATCAGCAGATTTCACCTTTGCACTTTGGCGTTTTTCCACGGAGGATCCCTTTTCATTGACCGGAAAATTCCCGTGATGGATATACGCACAAACGTACATTTTCGTGGGTTTAGAAGGACATTGAGATGAGTCCGACGTTTCATTAGTGTTTGGCAATGTGGACTCGTATTATCCTTCCTTAAGCTCTGCTTATCTCAACGATCTTCGTAGAACGCGTTTGTCATGCGTTTGCAGAAGTTGAAGTGTTGATTTGCTTGCAAGTGCTTGCTACACAACAGAACGTATTCTCGGTTTGTTAATGCCGATTGAATTTATATTATAATCTGTTGTATGTACAGCTGCTTCGCATGAGAACAGCAAACCAAATGAAGCTTTTATATCCTCTTCTGGCATCTTCAGACGCTCCGTCTTTATCTTTTAACACCATATTCCAGTGTGTTTCGAAACCTCTGATTTGCACTTTTTCGTCTTTTCCATTGTCGGCAACGTCGCTTTACTTGTATGTAAGTAAGACACACAAGGCTTTTTGCAGTGGTGAACATAATTTGGAACACATGCGAAGATATCGTTCGTTTCTGAAATACAATGAATCTCAATGAAGGCTCTTTGGATTGCAACATTGGTTTCCTTGACAATGAATAAAATTTGAAACTATTCATTTTTTCGCAAGTAATTTGAAGACCAACTTTTTCAACGCTTTTTTTTGAGTTCACATTCTTACGGAGAAATTCTATGCAGTATGCAGATGGATACTCTTTTGTGCAACGCGTATATTGCTAACAGTGCAACAACAAACCAAGCCGTCTAAAGGTATCAATTTTCACGGCAGATCAAATTCCGAGCAGAAGTCGCTAACAATATGCAGGAAGAGGAAAGGTTTCCGACAAATTGAAGCATTGCTCTCTTCTTTGATAATCTTCAACTGAATCCATTGTGTGCACCTTAGATGCCAACGTGATTGGACATAAGAGATCTGTCCTCAGAATTCCATTCTTGCTAATAGAATTCAGTTACGAAAGTTCAAAACTATGAAACTGTAAGAAGCGTCTCTTTCAGTCAATGTACCAGTTGTATATTTCGTATCGACGACCATTCGGCAACCACTGCTTCGCCAATTTTGGTGCTATCTATAATGCTTTTCCTAAATGATGTCTTGATTTCTTTTGTAATGGTGCGCTTCATGCCTTTTATCCATAACCGAAATTCCTTTTGTTTGCACACCACTATGAGCACACCTAGGATTAGGATCATCTTTGCATATCTATACCTGTTGTTTTATCCTTTCTTGAGCACTGCTAATCTCAACGAACTTCGTAGAACGCGGTTGTCATGCGTTTGCAGAAGTTGAAATGTTGATTTGCTTGAAAGTGCTTGCTACACAACTGTACGTATTCTCGGTTTCTTAATGCCGATTGAATTTATAGTATAATCTGTTGTATGTACAGCTGCTTCGCATTAGAACAGCAAACCAAACGAAGCTAATATATCCTCTTCTGGCATCTTTAGACGCTCCGACTTTAACTTTTCACACCATATTCCAGTGTGTTTCGAAACTTCTGATTTCCACTTTTTCGTCTTATCCATTGTGGGCAACGTCGATTTTCTTGTATGTAGGGAAGACACACGAGGCTTTTTGCAGTGGTCAACATAATTCGGAACACATGCGAAAATATCTTTCGTTTCTGATATACGGTTAACCTCAATGATGGGTCTTTGGTTTGCAACATTGGTTTCCTTGACAATGAATGAAATTTCACACTAGTGACTTTTTCGCAAGCTATCATGAGACCACATGTTGCAACCCTATTTTTTCCAATTCACATGTTAACGGAGAAAATGTATGCAGTATGAAGATCGATACTCTTTTGTGCAACGCGTATTTTGCTGACCCTGCAACAACAAACGAAGTTATCTAAAGATATCAATTTTCACGGCAGGTCAAATTCCCTGCAGCAGTCACTAACAATATGGAGGAAGAGGAAAGGTTTCCGACAAATTGCAGCATAGTTCTCCTCTTTGATCATCTTCAACTGAATACTTTGTGTACAGTTATGATGCCAACGTGATTAGACAAAAGAGATCCTTCCTCAGAATTCCATTCTTGCTACCAGAATTCAGTTACGAGATTTCAAAACTATGAAACTGTAAGAAGCGTCTCTTCCAGATTAATATACCAGTTGCATGTTTCGTATCGACTACAATTCGGCAACCACTGCTTCGCCAATTTTGGTGCTATCTATAATTCTTTTCATAAATGATGTCTTGATTTCCTTTGTAATGGTCCGCTTCATGCCTTTTATCCATAACAGAAATGTCTTTTGTTTGCACACCACTATGCGCACACCTAGGATTAGGATCATCTATGCATATCCATACCTGTTGTTTTATCCTTCCTTAAACACTGCTAATCTCAACGAACTCCGTAGAACGCGGTTGTCATGCGTTTGCAGATGTTGAAATGCTGATTTGCTTGCAAGTGCTTGCTGCACAACAGAACGTATTCGCGGTTTGTTAATGCCGATTGAATTTATAGTATAATCTGTTGTATGTACAGCTGCTTCGCATGAGAACAGCAACCCAAACGATGCTTCTATATCCTCTTCTTTCATCGTGAGACGCTCCGTCTTTAACTTTTCACACCATATTCCAGTGTGTTTCGAAACCTCTGATTTCCACTTTTTCGTCTTTTCCATTGTGGGCAACGTCGATTTTCTTGTATGTAAGTAAGACACCAAGGCTTTTTGCAATGGTAAACATAATTTTGAACACATGCGAAAATATCTTATTTTCTGATATAGAATTAATCTCAATGATGGCTCCTTGGATTGCAACATTGGTTCCCTTGACAATGAGTAAAATTTCAAACTATTGATTTTTTCACAAGGTATGAAGAGACCACATGTATCAACGCTATTGTTTTCATTTTACAGTTTTACGCAGAAAATGTATGCAGTATGCAGATGGATACTCTTTTGTGCAACGCGTATTTTGCTGACTCTGCAACAACAAACCAAGCCATGTAAAGATATCAGTTTTCACGACCAATCAAATTCTGTGCAGAAGTCACCAACAATATGAAGGAAGAGGAAAGGTTTTCGACAACTTGCAGCATAGCTCTCTTCTTTGATCATCTTCAACTGAATCCATTGTGGACAGTTTTGATGCCAACGTGATTAGACAGAAGAGATCCTTCCTCAGAATTCCATTCTTGCTACCAGAATTCAGTTACGAGATTTCAAAACTATGAAACTGTAAGAAGCGTCTCTTCCACATGAATGTACCAGTTGCATATTTCTTCTCGACTACCATTCGCAACCACTGTTACGCCAATTTTGGTGCTATCTAAAATGCTTTTCATAAATGATGTCTTGATTTCATTTGTAATGGTTCGCTTCATGCCTTTTATCCATAACAGAAATTCCTTTTGTTTGCACACCACTATGCGCACACCCAGGATTAGGATCATTTATGCATATCCATACCTGTTGTTTTCTCCTTCCTTGAGCACTGTTAATCTCAACGAACTTCGTAGAACGCGGTTGTCATGCATTTGCACTAGATGAAATGTTGATTTGCTTGCAAGTGCTTGCTGCACAACAGCACGTATTCTCGGTTTGTTAATCCCGATTGAATTTATAGTATAATCTGTTGTATGCACAGGTGCTTCGCATGACAACAGCAAAAGAAACAAAGCTTCTATATCCCCTTCTGGCATCTTCAGACGCTCCGTCTTTAACTTTTCACACCATATTCCAGTGTGTTTCGAAACTTCTGATTTCCCCTTTTTCGTCTTTTCCATCGTCGGCAACGTCGATTTTCTTGTATGTAAGTAAGACACACAAGGCTTTTTGCAGTGGTAAACATAATTTGGAACACATGCGAAAATCTCTTTCGTTTCTGAAATACAATTAATCTCAATGATGGCTCTTTGGATTGCAAGACTGGTTTCCTTGAAAATGAATAAAATTTCAAACTATTGATTTTTTCGCAAGGTATCAAGAGACCACATGTCGCAACACTATTTTTTCCAATTCACATGTGAACGGAGAAAATGTATGCAGTATGCAGATGGATACTCTTTTGTGCAACGCGTATTTTGCTGACCCTGCAACAACAAACCAAGCCATCTAAAGATATCAGTTTTCACGACAGATCAAATTCTGTGCAGAAGTCACTAACAATATGAAGGAAGAGGAAAGGTTTCCGACAAATTGTAGCATAGTTCTGTTCTTTGATCATCTTCAACTGAATCCATTGTGTACAGTTTTCATGCCAACGTGATTAGACAGAAGAGATCCTTCCTCAGAATTCCATTCTTGCTACCAGAATTCAGTTACGAGATTTCAAAACTATGAAACTGTAAGAAGCGTTTCTTCCAGATGAATGTACCAGTTGCATATTTCATCTCGACTACCATTCGGCAACCACTCCTTCGCCAATTTTGGTGCTATCTATAATGTTTTTCATAAATGATGTCTTGATTTCTTTTGTAATGGTCCGCTCTATGCCTTTTATCCATAACAGAAATTCCTTTTGTTTGCACACCACTATGCGCACACCTAGGATTAGGATCATCTATGCATTTTGAAAGCTGTTTTTTTACCCTTCCATAAGCACTGCTAATCTTAACGTACTTCGTATAACGCGGTTGTCATGCGTGTGCAGAGGTTGAAATGTTCATTTCCTTGCAAGTTCTTGCTGCACAACAGAACGTATTCTCGGTTTGTTAATGCCGATTGAATTTATAGTATAATCTGTTGTATGTAGAGCTGCTTCGCATGAGAACTGCAACCCAAACGATGCTTCTATATCTTCTTCTTTCATCTTCAGACGCTCCGCATTTAACTTTTCACACCATATTCCAGTGTGTTTCGAAACTTCTGATTTCCACTTTTTCGTCTTTTCCATTGTCGGCAACGTCGATTTTCTTCTATGTAAGTAAGACACCAAGGCTTTTTGCAATGGTAAACATAATTTTGAGCACATGCGAAAATACCTTATTTTCTGATATAGAATTAATCTCAATGATGGCTCCTTGGATTGCAACATTGGTTTCCTTGACAATGAATAAAATTTCAAACTATTGACTTTTTTGCAAACTATCATGAGACCACATGTCGCAACACTATTTTTTCCAATTCACATGTGAACGGAGAAAATGTATGCAGTATGCAGATGGATACTCTTTCGTGCAACGCGTATTTTGCTGACCCTGCAACAACAAACCAAGGCATTCTAAAGATATCAATTTTCACGGAAGATCAAATTCCCTGCAGAAGTCACTAACAATATGAAGGAAGAGGAAAGGTTGCCGTGAAATTACGGCATTGCTCTCTTCTTTGATCGTCTTCATCTGAATCCATTGTGTACAGTTTTGATGCCAACGTGATTAGACAGTAGAGATTCGATCTCAGAATTCCATTCTTGCTACCAGAATTCAGTTACGAGATTTCAAAATATGAAACTGTAAGAACCGACTCTTCCAGATGAATGTACCAGTTGCATATTTCTTCTCGACTACCATTCGGCAACCACTGCTTCGCCAATTATGGTGCTATCTATAATGCTTTTCATAAATGATGTCTTGATGTCTTTTCTAATGGTCCGCTTCATGCCTTTTATCCATAACAGAAATTCATTTTGTTTGCACTTCACTATGCGCACACCTAGGTTTAGGATCATCTATGCATATCCAAACCTGTTGTTTTATCCTTCCATTAGCACTGCTAATCTTAACGAACTTCGTATAACGCGGTTGTCATGCGTGCGCAGAGGTTGAAATGTTGATTTGCTTGCAAGTGCTTGCTTCACAACAGAACGTATTCTCGGTTTGTTAATGCCGATTGAATTTATAGTATAATCTGTTGTATGTGCAGCTGCTTCGCATGGGAACAGCAAAAGAAACAAAGCTTCTATATTTTCTTCTGGCATCTTCAGACGCTCCGTCTTTTACTTTTCACACCATATTCCAATGTGTTTCGAAACCTCTGATTTCCACTTTTTTGTTTTTTCCATTGTCGGCAACGTCGATTTTCTTCTATGTAAGTAAGACACACAAGGTTTTTTGCAGTGGTAAACATAATTTGGAACACATGCGAAAATATCTTTCGTTTCTGAAATACGGTTAACCTCAATGATGGGTCTTTGGATTGCCACATTGGTTTCCTTGACATTGAATAAAATTTCAAACTATTGACTTTTTCGCAAGCTATCATGTGACCAAAAGTTGCAACACTATTTTTTCCAATTCACATGTTAACGGAGAAAATCTATGCAGTATGCAGATGGATACTCTTTTGTGCAACGCGTATTTTGCTGACCCTACAACAGCAAACCAGGCCATCTAAAGATATCAGTTTTCACGACAGATCAAATTCCGTGCAGAAGTCACAAACAATATGAAGGAAGAGGAAAGGTTTCCGTCAAATTACAGCATTGCTCTCCTCTTTGATCATCTTCAACTGAATCCATTGTGTACACCTTCGATTGCAACGTGATTAGACAAAAGAGATCCGTTATCAGAATTCTATTCTTGCTCCCAAAATTTAGTTACGAGATTTCGAAAGTATGAAACTGTAAGAAGCGTCTCTTTGAGATGAATGTACCAGTTGCATAATTCGTATCCACGACCACTCGGCAACCAATGCTTCGCCAATTTTGGTTTTATCTATAATGCTTTTCATTAATGATGTCGTGATTTCTTTTGTAATGTTCTGCTTCATGCCTTTCATCCATAACAGAAATTGCTTTTGTTCGCACACCACTATGCGCACACCTAGGTTTAGGATCATCTATGCATTTGCAAACCTGTTCTTTTATCCTTCAATGAGCACTGCTGAACTTGGCAAACTTCGTATAACGCGGTTGTGATATGTGTGGAGAGGTTGAAATGTTGATTTGCTTGCAAGTGCTTGCTACATAACAGATCGTATTCTCGATTTGTTAATGCGGATTGAATTTATAGTATAATCTGTTGTATGTACAGCTGCTTCGCATGAGAACAGCAAAAGTAACGAACCGTTTGTATCCTCTTCTGACCTCTTCTGACGATTCAGCTCCAACTTTTCAAACGATTTTCCAGTGTTCTTCAATATCTTAGGTTTCCGTTTTCCTGTCCCTTCCATTGTCGGCATTGGCGATTTTCTTCTACGGGAACATTATTTCAAAGCCATTTTGTTGTGTCAAACATATTTAGAAACACGTGCGCAAGTATCTTTTTTTTCTGAAATACGATGAATCTCAATGATTGGTCTTCCGTCTGCAACATTGGTTTTCTTGACAATGAATAAAATTTCAAACTATTCATTTCATCGCAAGCAATCTGAAGACCAACTTTTTGAACGCTTTCGTTTTTAGTTCACATTCTTACGGAGAAAATGTATGCAGTATGCAAATGGATATTGTTTCCAGCAACGCGCATTTTGATGAGCCTGCAACAAGAAACCAAGCCAACTAAAGATGTCAATTTCTTCGACAGAACAAATTACGCGCAGAGGTCACTAACAATATGTAGGAAGAGGAATGGATTTATACGGTTTGCAGCATTGCTCCCTGCTTTGATCATCTTGAACTGAATCCGTTTTGAAGTGCTTAGGTGCCGACGTGATTAGACATAAGAGGTCTCTTCTTAGAATTCCATCCTTGCTACAACAATTCAGTTTCGAAATTTCAACAGTATGAAATTGTAACAAGCGTCTCTTTGAGCTGACTGCACCAGTTGCATATTTGTTATCGACGTCCATTCGGCAACCAATGCTTCGCCAATTTCGGTCGTACCTCTAATGCTTTTCATAAATGATGTCAAGATTTTTTTCGTAATGCTCTGCTTCATGTCTTCTATCCATAACGGAAATTGCTTTTGTTAGCACACCACTAAACGCCCACTTACGATTAGCCTCATCTATGCATTTCCAAACCTCTTGTTTTATCATTCCATAAGCACTGCTGAACTTGGCAAACTTCGTATAACGCGGTTGTGATATGAGTGCAGAGGTTGAAATGTTGATTTGCTTGCAAGTGTTTGCTACACAACTCAACCTATTCTCTGTTTGTCAATGGCGAATGAATTTATAATTCAATCTGTTGTGAGTGCAGCTGCTTTTCTTAAGAATACCAAACGAGACGAAGCTTCTATATCCTCTTCTGGCATCTTTAGACGCTCCGTCTTTAACTTTTCACAATATATTCCAATGTGTTTCGAAACCTCTGATTTCAACTTTTTCGTCTTTTCCATTGTCGGCAAGGTCGATTTTCTTGTATGTAAGTAAGACACACAAGGCTTTTTGCAGTGGTAAACATAATTTGGAACACATGCGAAAATATGTTATTTTCTGAAATACAATTAATCCCAATGATGGCTCTTTGGATTGCAACATTGGTTTCCTTGACAATAAATAAAATTTCAAACTATTGGCTTTATCGCAAGTTATTATGAGACCACATGCTGCAACACTATTTTTTCCAATTCACATGTTAACGGAGAAAATCTATGCAGTATGCAGATGGATACTCTTTTGTGCAACGCGTATTTTGCTGACCCTACAACAGCAAACCAGGCCATCTAAAGATATCAGTTTTCACGACAGATCAAATTCCGTGCAGAAGTCACAAACAATATGAAGGAAGAGGAAAGGTTTCCGTCAAATTACAGCATTGCTCTCCTCTTTGATCATCTTCAACTGAATCCATTGTGTACACCTTAGATGCCAACATGATTAGACATAAGAGATCCGATCTCAGAATTCCATTCTTGCTACCAGAATTCAGTTACGAGATTTCAAAACTATGAAACTGTAAGAAGCGTCTCTTCCAGATGAATGTACCAGTTGCATATTTCGTATCGACGACCATTCGGCAACCACTGCCTCGCCAATTTTGGTGCTATCTGTAATGCATTTTATAAATGATGTCTTGATTTCTTTTTTAATGGTCCGCTTCATCTCTTTTATCCATAACAGAAATTCCTTTTGTTTGCACACCACTATGAGCACACCTAGGATTAGGATGATCTTTGCATATCTATACCTGTTGTTTTATCCTTCCATAAGCACTGCTGATCTTAACGAACTTCGTATAACGCGGTTGTCATGCGTGTGCAGAGGTTGAAATGTTGATTTGCTTGCAAGTGCTTGCTACACAACAGAACGTATTCTCGATTTGTTAATGCCGATTGAAGTTATAGTATAATCTGTTGTACGTACAGCTGCTTCGCATGAGAACAGCAAACCAAACGAAGCTTCTATATCCTCTTCTGGCATCTTCAGACGCTCCGAATTTAACTGTTCACAGCATATTCCAATGTGTTTCGAAACCTCTGATTTCCACTTTTTCGTCTTTTCCATTCTGGGCAACGTCGATTTTCTTGTATGTAAGTAAGACACACAAGGCTTTTTGCAGTGGTAAACATAATTTGGAACACACGCGAAAATATTTTTCGTTTTTGATATACCGTTAACCTCAATGATGAGTCCTTGGATTGCAACATTGGTTTCCTTGACAATGAATAAAACTTCAAACTATTGACTTTTTCGCAAGCTATCATGAGACCACATGTTGCAACACTACTTTTTTCAATTCACATGTTAACGGAGAAAATGTATGCAGTATGCAGATGGATACTCTTTTGTGCAACGCGTATTTTGCTGACCCTGCAACAACAAACCAAGCCATCTAAAGATATCAATATTCACGGCAGATCAAATTCCGTGCAGAAGTCACTAACAATATGAAGGAAGAGGAAAGGTTTCCGTCAAATTACAGCATTGCTCTCTTGTTTGATCGCCTTCAACTGTATAGATTGTGTACACCTTAGATGCCAACATGATTAGACATAAGAGATCCGATCTCAGAATTCCATTCTTGCTACCAGAATTCATTTACGAGATTTCAAAATATGAAACTGTAAGAACCGACTCTTTGAAATGAGTGTACCAGTTGCATATTTCGTACCGACGACCATTCGGCAGCCACTGCTTCGCCAATTTTGGTGCTATCTACAATGTTTTTCATAAATAATGTCGTGAATTCTTTCGTAATGGTCTGCTTCATGCCTTTCATTTATAACAGAAATTGCTTCAGTTTGCACACCACTATACGCCCACCTAGGATTAGGATCATCCATGCATTTTCAGAGCTGTTGTTTTATCCTTCCATAAGCACTGCTGATCTTAACGAACTTCGTATAACGCGGTTGTCATGCGTGTGCAGAGGTTGAAATGTTGATTTGCTTGCAAGTGCTTGCTACACAACAGAACGTATTCTCGATTTGTTAATGCCGATTGAAGTTATAGTATAATCTGTTGTATGTATAGCTGCTTCGCATGAGAATACCAAACGAGACGAAGCTTCTATATCCTCTTCTGGCATCTTCAGACGCTCCGTCTTTAACTTTTCACACCATATTCCAATGTGTTTCGAAACCTCTGATTTCCACTTTTTCGTCTTTTCCATTGTGGGCAACGTCGATTTTCTTGTATGTTAGTAAGACACACAAGGCTTTTTGCTGTGGTAAACATAATTTGGAACACATGCGAAAATATGTTTTTTTCTGAGATACAATTAATCTCAATCATGGCTCTTTGGATTGCAAGATTGGTTTTTTTTGACAATGAATAAAATTTCAAACTATTGGCTTTATCGCAAGCTATTATGAGACCACATGTTGCAACACTATTGTTTTCATTTCACATGTTCACGGAGAAAATCTATGTAGTATGCAGATGGATACTCTTCTGTGCAACGCGTATTTTGCTGACCCTGCAACAACAAACCAAGCCATCTAAAGATATCAATTTTAACGACAGATCAAATTCCGCGCAGAAGTCACTAACAATATGAAGGAAGAGGAAAGGTTTTCCACAAATTGCAGCATTGCTCTCCTCTTTGATCTTCTTCAACTGAATCCATTGTGTTCACCTTAGATTGCAACGTGATTAGACATAAGAGATCCGTTCTCAGAATTCCATTCTTGCTACCAGAATTCAGTTACGAGATTTCGAAAGTATGAAACTGTAAGAAGCGTCTCTTTGAGATGGATGTGCCAGTTGCATATTTCGTATCCACGACCATTCGGCAACCAATGCTTCGCCAATTTTCGTCGTATCTATAATGCCTTTCATTAATGATGTCGTGATTTCTTTTGTAATGGTCTGCTTCATGCCTTTCATCCGTAACAGAAATTGCTTTTGTTCGCACACCACTAAACGCCCACTTAGGATTAGCCTCATCTATGCATTTGCAAACCTGTTCTTTTATCCTTCCATAAGCACTGCTGAACTTGGCAAACTTCGTATAACGCGGTTGTGATATGTGTGGAGAGGTTGAAATGTTGATTTGATCGCAAGTGCTTGCTACATAACAGATCGTATTCTCGATTTGTTAATGCCGATTGAATTTATAGTATAATCTGTTGTATGTACAGCTGCTTCGCATGAGAACAGCAAAAGTAACGAACCGTTTGTATCCTCTTCTGGCCTCTTCTGACGATTCAGCTCCAACTTTTCAAACGATTTCCCAGTATTTTTCAATATCTTAGTTTTCCGCTTTCCTGTCTATTCCATTGTCGGCATCGGCGATCTTCTTCTACGGGAACAATATTTCAAATCCATTTTGCCATGTGAAACATATTTTGAAACACGTGCAAAAGTATCTTTTTTTTCTGAAATACGATGAATCTCAATGATTGGTCTTCCGTCTGCAACATTGGTTTCCTTGACAATAAATAAAATTTCAAACTATTCATTTCTTCGCAAGCAATCTGAAGACCAACTTTTTAAACGCTGTTGTTTTTAGTTCACATTCTTACAGAGAAACTGTATGCAGTATGCAAATGGATATTCTTTCGAGCAACGCGCATTTTGTTGAGCCTGCAACAAGAAACCAAGCCAACTAAAGATCTCAATTTCTTCGACAGAACAAATTACGCGCAGAGGTCACTAACAATATGTAGGAAGAGGAATGGTTTTATACGGTTTGCAGCATTGCTCCCTGCTTTGATCATCTTGAACTGAATCCGTTTTCAAGTGCTTAGGTGCCTACGTGATTAGACATAAGAGGTCTCTTCTTAGAATTCCATCCTTGCTACGACAATTCAGTTTCGAAATTTCAACAGTATGAAATTGTAACAAGCGTCTCTTTGCGCTGAGTGCACCAGTTGCATATTTGGTATCGACGTCCATTCGGCGACCAATGCTTCGCCAATTTTGGTCGTATCTATAATTATTTTCATAAATGATGTGAAGATTTTTTTTGTAATGCTCTGCTTCATGTCTTTTATCCATAACGGAAAGTGCTTTTGTTTGCACACCACTAAGCGCCCACTTAGGATTAGCCTCATCTATGCATTTCCAAACCTGTTGTTTTATCCTTCCATAAGCACTGCTGAACTTGGCAAACTTCGTATAACGCGGTTATGATATGTGTGGAGAGGTTGAAATGGTAATTTGCTTGCAAGTGTTTGCTTAACAACTCAACGTATTCTCTGTTTGTCAATGCCGAATGAATTTATAATTCAATCTGTTGTGAGTGCAGCTGCTTTTCTGAAGAACACCAAACAAGACGAAGCTTCTATATCCTCTTCTGGCATCTTCAGACTCTCCGTCTTTAACTTTTCACACCATATTCCAATGTGTTTCGAAACCTCTGATTTCTACTTTTTCGTCTTTTCCATTGTGGGCAACGTCGATTTTCTTGTATGTTAGTAAGACACACAAGGCTTTTTGCTGTGGTAAACATAATTTGGAACACATGCGAAAATATGTTATTTTCTGAAATACAATTAATCCCAATGATGGCTCTTTGGATTGCAACATTGGTTTCCTTGACAATAAACAAAATTTCAAACTATTGGCTTTATCGCAAGTTATTATGAGACCACATGCTGCAACACTATTGTTTTCATTTCACATGTTCACGGAGAAAATCTATGCACTATGCAGATGGATACTCTTCTCTGCAACGCGTATTTTGCTGACCCGGCAAGAACAAACCAAGCCATCTAAAGATATCAATTTTCACGACAGATCAAATTCCGCGCAGAAGTCACTAACAATATGAAGGAAGAGGAAAGGTTTTCCACAAATTGCAGCATTGCGCTCCTCTTTGATCATCTTCTACTGAATCCATTGTGTACACCTTAGATTGCAACGTGATTAGACATAAGAGATCCGTTCTCAGAATTCCATTCTTGCTAGCAGAATTCAGTTACGAGATTTCGAAAGTATGAAACTGTAAGAAGCGTCTCTTTGGGATGGATGTGCCAGTTGCATATTTCGTATCCACGACCATTCGGCAACCAATGCTTCGCCAATTTTCGTCGTATCTATAATGCCTTTCATTAATGATGTCGTGATTTCTTTTGTAATGGTCTGCTTCATGCCTTTCATCCGTAACAGAAATTGCTTTTGTTCGCACACCACTAAACGCCCACTTAGGATTAGCCTCATCTATGCATTTGCAAACCTGTTCTTTTATCCTTCCATAAGCACTGCTGAACTTGGCAAACTTCGTATAACGCGGTTGTGATATGTGTGGAGAGGTTGAAATGTTGATTTGATCGCAAGTGCTTGCTACATAACAGATCGTATTCTCGATTTGTTAATGCCGATTGAATTTATAGTATAATCTGTTGTACGTACAGCTGCTTCGCATGAGAACAGCAAACCAAACGAAGCTTCTATATCCTCTTCTGGCATCTTCAGACGATTCAGCTCCAACTTTTCAAACGATTTTCCAGTGTATTTCAATATCTTAGGTATCCTTTTTCCTGTCTCTTCCATTGTCGGCATCGGCGATTTTCTTCTACGGGAACATTATTTCAAAGCCATTTTGTTGTGTCAAACATATTTAGAAACACGTGCACAAGTATCTTTTGTTTCTGAAATACGATGAATCTCAATGATTGGTCTTCCGTCTGCAGCATTGGTTTCCTTGACAATGAATAAAATTTCAAACTATTCATTTCTTCGCAAGCAATCTGAAGACCAACTTTTTAAACGCTGTTGTTTTTAGTTCACATTCTTACGCAGTAAATGTATGCAGTATGCAAATGGATATTCTTTCGAGCAACGCGCGTTTTGATGAGCCTGCAACAAGAAACCAAGCCAACTAAAGATGTCAATTTCTTCGACAGAACAAATTACGCGCAGAGGTCACTAACAATATGTAGGAAGAGGAATGGTTTTATACGGTTTGCAGCGTTGCTCCCTGCTTTGATCATCTTGAACTGAATCCGTTTTCAAGTGCTTAGGTGCCGACGTGATTAGACATAAGAGGTCTCTTCTTAGAATTCCATCTTTGCTACGACAATTCAGATTCGAAATTTCAACTGTATGAAATTGTAACAAGAGCCTCTTTGTGCTGAGTGCACCAGTTGCATATTTGGTATCGACGTCCATTCGGCAACCAATGCTTCGCCAATTTTGGTCGTATCTATAATGCTTTTCATAAATGATGTCAAAATTTTTTTCGTAATGCTCTGCTTAATGTCTTTTATCCATAACGGAAATTGCTTTTGTTTGCACACCACTAAACGCCCACTTACGATTAGCGTCATCTATGCATTTCCAAACCTGTTGTTTTATCCTTCCATAAGCACTGCTGAACTTGGCAAACTTCGTATAACGCGGTTATGATATGTGTGGAGAGGTTGAAATGGTAATTTGCTTGCAAGTGTTTGCTTAACAACTCAACGTATTCTCTGTTTGTCAATGCCGAATGAATTTATAATTCAATCTGTTGTGAGTGCAGCTGCTTTTCTGAAGAACACCAAACAAGACGAAGCTTCTATATCCTCTTCTGGCATCTTCAGACTCTCCGTCTTTAACTTTTCACACCATATTCCAATGTGTTTCGAAACCTCTGATTTCTACTTTTTCGTCTTTTCCATTGTGGGCAACGTCGATTTTCTTGTATGTTAGTAAGACACACAAGGCTTTTTGCTGTGGTAAACATAATTTGGAACACATGCGAAAATATGTTATTTTCTGAAATACAATTAATCCCAATGATGGCTCTTTGGATTGCAACATTGGTTTCCTTGACAATGAATAAAAATTCAAACTATTGGCTTTATCGCAAGCTATTATGAGACTACATGTTACAACACTATTGTTTTCATTTCACATGTTCACGGAGAAAATCTATGCACTATGCAGATGGATACTCTTCTGTGCAACGCGTATTTTGCTGACCCTGCAAGAACAAACCAAGCCATCTAAAGATATCAATTTTCACGACAGATCAAATTCCCTGCAGAAGTCACTAACAATATGAAGGAAGAGGAAAGGTTTCCGCCAAATTGCAGCATACCTCTCTTTTTTGATCATCTTCAACTGAATCCATTGTGTACAGTTTTGATGCCAACGTGATTAGACATAACAGATCCGATCTCAGAAATCCATTCTTGCTACCAGAATTCAGTTACGAGATTTCAAAACTATGGAACTGTAAGAAGCGTCTCTTCCACATGAATGTACCAGTTGCATATTTCGTATCCACGACCATTCGGCAACCACTGCTTCGCCAATTTTGGTGCTATCTATAATGCTTTTCATAAATGATGTCTTGATTTCTTTTGTAATGGTCCGCTTCATGCCTTTTATCCATAACAGAAATTCCTTTTGTTTGCACACCACTATACGCACACCTAGGATTAGAATCATCTATGCATTTTGAAAGCTGTTTTTTTATTCTTCCATAAGCACTGCTATTCTAAACGAACTTCGTATAACGCGGTTGTCTTGCGTGTGCAGAGGTTGAAATGTTGATTTGCTTCCAAGTGCTTGCTGCACAACAGAACGTATTCTCGGTTTGTTAATGCCGATTGAATTTATAGTATAATCTGTTGTATGTACAGCTGCTTCGCATGAGAACAGCAAACCAAACGAAGCTTCTATATCCTCTTCTGGCATCTTCAGACGCTCCGTCTTTAACTTTTCACACCATATTTCAATGTGTTTCGAAACCTCTGATTTTCACTTTTTCGTCTTTTTCATTGTGGGCAACGTCGATTTTCTTGTATGTAAGTAAGACACACAAGGCTTTTTGCTGTGGTAAACATAATTTGGAACACATGCGAAAATATCTTTCGTTTCTGATATACGGTTAGCCTCAATAATGGGCCTTTGGATTGCAACATTGGTTTCCTTGACAATGAATGAAATTTCAAACTATTGACTTTTTCGCAAGCTATCATGAGACCACATGTTGCAACACTATTTTTTTCAATTCACATGTTAACGGAGAAAATGTATGCAGTATGCAGATGGATACTCTTTTGTGCAACGCGTATTTTGCTGACCCTTCAACAACAAACGAAGCCATCCAAAGATATCAATTTTCAAGGCAGGTCAAATTCCCTGCAGAAGTCACTAACAATATGAAGGGAGAGGAAAGGTTTCCGAAAAATTGCAGCATAGTTCTCTTCTTTGATCATCTTCAACTGAATCCATTGTGTACACCTTAGATGCCAACATGATTAGACATAAGAGATCCGATCTCAGAATTCCATTCTTGCTACCAGAATTCAGTTACGAGATTTCAAAACTATGAAACTGTAAGAAGCGTCTCTTCCAGATGAATGTACCAGTTGCATATTTCGTATCGACGACCATTCGGCAACCACTGCCTCGCCAATTTTGGTGCTATCTGTAATGCATTTTATAAATGATGTCTTGATTTCTTTTTTAATGGTCCGCTTCATCTCTTTTATCCAAAACAGAAATTCCTTTTGTTTGCACACCACTATGAGCACACCTAGGATTAGGATGATCTTTGCATATCTATACCTGTTGTTTTATCCTTCCATAAGCACTGCTGATCTTAACGAACTTCGTATAACGCGGTTGTCATGCGTGTGCAGAGGTTGAAATGTTGATTTGCTTGCAAGTGCTTGCTACACAACAGAACGTATTCTCGATTTGTTAATGCCGATTGAAGTTATAGTATAATCTGTTGTATGTATAGCTGCTTCGCATGAGAATACCAAACGAGACGAAGCTTCTATATCCTCTTCTGGCATCTTCAGACGCTCCGTCTTTAACTTTTCACACCATATTCCAATGTGTTTCGAAACCTCTGATTTCCACTTTTTCGTCTTTTCCATTGTGGGCAACGTCGATTTTCTTGTATGTTAGTAAGACACACAAGGCTTTTTGCTGTGGTAAACATAATTTGGAACACATGCGAAAATATGTTTTTTTCTGAGATACAATTAATCTCAATCATGGCTCTTTGGATTGCAACATTGGTTTTTTTTGACAATGAATAAAATTTCAAACTATTGGCTTTATCGCAAGCTATTATGAGACCACATGTTGCAACACTATTGTTTTCATTTCACATGTTCACGGAGAAAATCTATGTAGTATGCAGATGGATACTCTTCTGTGCAACGCGTATTTTGCTGACCCTGCAACAACAAACCAAGCCATCTAAAGATATCAATTTTAACGACAGATCAAATTCCGCGCAGAAGTCACTAACAATATGAAGGAAGAGGAAAGGTTTTCCACAAATTGCAGCATTGCTCTCCTCTTTGATCTTCTTCAACTGAATCCATTGTGTTCACCTTAGATTGCAACGTGATTAGACATAAGAGATCCGTTCTCAGAATTCCATTCTTGCTACCAGAATTCAGTTACGAGATTTCGAAAGTATGAAACTGTAAGAAGCGTCTCTTTGAGATGGATGTGCCAGTTGCATATTTCGTATCCACGACCATTCGGCAACCAATGCTTCGCCAATTTTCGTCGTATCTATAATGCCTTTCATTAATGATGTCGTGATTTCTTTTGTAATGGTCTCCTTCATGCCTTTCATCCGTAACAGAAATTGCTTTTGTTCGCACACCACTAAACGCCCACTTAGGATTAGCCTCATCTATGCATTTGCAAACCTATTCTTTTATCCTTCCATAAGCACTGCTGAACATGGCAAACTTCGTATAACGCGGTTGTGATATGTGTGGAGAGGTTGAAATGTTGATTTGATCGCAAGTGCTTGCTACATAACAGATCGTATTCTCGATTTGTTAATGCCGATTGAATTTATAGTATAATCTGTTGTATGTACAGCTGCTTCGCATGAGAACAGCAAAAGTAACGAACCGTTTGTATCCTCTTCTGGCCTCTTCTGACGATTCAGCTCCAACTTTTCAAACGATTTCCCAGTATTTTTCAATATCTTAGTTTTCCGCTTTCCTGTCTATTCCATTGTCGGCATCGGCGATCTTCTTCTACGGGAACAATATTTCAAATCCATTTTGCCATGTCAAACATATTTTGAAACACGTGCAAAAGTATCTTTTTTTTCTGAAATACGATGAATCTCAATGATTGGTCTTCCGTCTGCAACATTGGTTTCCTTGACAATAAATAAAATTTCAAACTATTCATTTCTTCGCAAGCAATCTGAAGACCAACTTTTTAAACGCTGTTGTTTTTAGTTCACATTCTTACAGAGAAACTGTATGCAGGATGCAAATGGATATTCTTTCGAGCAACGCGCATTTTGTTGAGCCTGCAACAAGAAACCAAGCCAACTAAAGATCTCAATTTCTTCGACAGAACAAATTACGCGCAGAGGTCACTAACAATATGTAGGAAGAGGAATGGTTTTATACGGTTTGCAGCATTGCTCCCTGCTTTGATCATCTTGAACTGAATCCGTTTTCAAGTGCTTAGGTGCCTACGTGATTAGACATAAGAGGTCTCTTCTTAGAATTCCATCCTTGCTACGACAATTCAGTTTCGAAATTTCAACAGTATGAAATTGTAACAAGCGTCTCTTTGCGCTGAGTGCACCAGTTGCATATTTGGTATCGACGTCCATTCGGCGACCAATGCTTCGCCAATTTTGGTCGTATCTATAATTATTTTCATAAATGATGTGAAGATTTTTTTTGTAATGCTCTGCTTCATGTCTTTTATCCATAACGGAAAGTGCTTTTGTTTGCACACCACTAAGCGCCCACTTAGGATTAGCCTCATCTATGCATTTCCAAACCTGTTGTTTTATCCTTCCATAAGCACTGCTGAACTTGGCAAACTTCGTATAACGCGGTTGCGATATGTGTGGAGATTTTGAAATGGTAATTTGCTTGCAAGTTTTTGCTAAACAACTCAACGTATTCTACGTTGTTTAATACCGATTGAATTTATAATTCAATCTGTTGTGAGTGCAGCGGCTTTTCATAAGAAAACCAAACGAGACGAAGCTTCTATATCCTCTTCTGGCATCTTCAGACGCTCCGTCTTTAACTTTTTATACCATATTCCAATGTGTTTCGAAACCTCTGATTTCAACATTTTCGTCTTTTCCATTGTCGGCAACGTCGATTTTCTTGTATGTAAGTAAGACACACAAGGCTTTTTGCTGTGGTAAACATAATTTGGAACACATGCGAAAATATCTTTCGTTTCTGAAATACGGTCAACCTCAATGATGTGTCTTTGGATTGCAACATTGGTTTTCTTGACGATGAATAAAATTTCAAACTCTTGATTTTTTCGCAAGGTATCAATAGACTACATGTTTGAACCCTATTTTTTCCAATTCACATGTTAACGGAGAAAATGTATGCAGTATGCAGATGGGTACTCTTTTGTGCAACGCGTATTTTGCTGACCCTGCAAAAACAAACCAAGCAATCTAAAGATATCAATTTTCACGAAAGATCAAATTCCGTATAAAAGTCACTAACAATATGAAGGAAGAGGAAAGGTTTCCGTCAAATTACTGCATTGCTCTCTTCTTTGATCGTCTTCAACTGTATCCATTGTGTACACCTAAGATGCCAACATGATTACACATAAGAGATCCGATCTCAGAATTCCATTCTTGCTACCAGAATTCAGTTACTAGATTTAAAATATGAAACTGTAAGAACCGACTCTTTGACATGATTGTACCAGTTGCATATTTCGTATCGACGACCATTCGGCAACCACTGCCTCGCCAATTTTGGTGCTATCTGTAATGCCTTTCATAAATAATGTCTTGATTTCTTTTGTAATGGTCCGCTTCATGCCTTTTATCCATAACAGAAATTCCTTTTGTTTGCACACCACTGTGCGCACACCTAGGATTAGGATCATCTATGCATATCCATACCTGTTGTTTTATCCTTCCTTAAGCACTGATAATCTCAACGAACTTCGTAGAACGCGGTTGTCATGCGTTTGCAGAAGCTAAAATGTTGATTTGCTTGCAACTGCTTGCTACACAACAGAACGTACTCTCGGTTTGTTAATGCCGATTGAATTTATAGTATAATCTGTTGTATGTACAGCCTCTTCGCATGAGAACAGCAAACCAAACGAAGCTTCTATATCCTCTTCTGGCATCTTCAGACGCTCCGTCTTTAACTTTTCACACCATATTCCAATGTGTTTTGAAACCTCTGATTAGCACTTTTTCGTCTTTTCCATTGTCGCCAACGTCAATTTTCTTGTATGTAAGTAAGACACCAAGGCTTTTTGCAATGGTAAACATGATTTTGAACACATGCGAAAATATGTTATTTTTTGAACTACAATTAATCTCAATCATGGCTCTTTGGATTGCAACATTGGTTTCCTTGACAATGAATAAAATTTCAAACTATTGACTTTTTCGCAAGCTATCATGAGACCACATGTTGCAACACTATTTTTTCCAATTCACATGTTAACGGAGAAAATGTATGCAGTATGAAGATGGATACTCTATTGCGGAACGCGTATTTTGCTGACCCTGCAACAACAAACCAAGCCATCTAAAGATATCAATTTTCACGGCAGATCAAATTCCCTGCAGAAGTCACTAACAATATGAAGTAAGAGGAAAGGTTTCCGTCAAATTACAGCATTGCTCTCTTCTTTGATCGTCTTCAACTGGATCCATTGTGTACACCTTAGATGCCAACATGATTAGACATAAGAGATCCGATCTCAGAATTCCACTCTTGCTACCTGAATTCAGTTACGAGATTTCAAAATATGAAACTGTAAGAACCGACTCTTTGACATGAGTGTACCAGTTGCATATTTCGTATCGACGACCATTCGGCAACCACTGCTTCGCCAATTTTGGTGCTATCTACAATGCCTTTTAAAAATAATGTCGTGAATTCTTTTCTAATGGTCTGCTTCATGCCTTTCATCCATAACAGAAAGTGCTTCTGTTTGCACACCACTATACGCACACCTAGGATTAGGATCATCTATGCATTTTCAAAGCTGTTTTTTTATCCTTCCATAAGCACTGCTAATCTTAACGAACTTCGTATAACGCGGTTGTCATGCGTGTGCAGAGGTTGAAATGTTGATTTGCTTGCAAGTGCTTGCTACACAACAGAACGTATTCTCGGTTTGTTAATGCCGATTGATTTTATAGTATAATCTGTTGTATGTACAGCTGCTTCGCATGAGAACAGCAAACCAAACGAAGATTCTATATCCTCTTGTGGCATCTTCAGACGCTCCGTATTTAACTTTGCACACCATATTCCAGTGTGTTTCGAAACTTCTGATTTCCACTTTTTCGTCTTTTCCATTGTCGGCAACGTCGATTTTCTTGTATGTAAGTAAGACACACAAGGCTTTTTGCAATGGTAAACATAATTTTGAACACATGCAAGAATATCTTAATTTCTGAAATACAATTAATCTCAATCATGGCTCTTTGTATTGCAACATTGGTTTCCTTGACCATGAATAAAATTTCAAACTATTGACTTTTTCGCAAGCTATCATGAGACCACATGTTGCAACACTTTTTTTTCCAATTCACATGTTAACGGAGAAAATGTATGCAGTATGCAAATGGATACTCTATTGTGGAACGCGTATTTTGCTGACCCTGCAACAACAAACCAAGCCATCTAAAGATATCAATTTTCACGGCAGATCAAATTTCCTGCAGAAGTCACTAACAATATGAAGGAAGAGGAAAGGTTTCCGCCAAATTGCAGCATAGCTCTCTTCTTTGATCATCTTCAACTGAATCCATTGTGTACAGTTTTGATGCCAACGTGATTAGACATAAGAGAAATGATCTCAGAATTCCATTCTTGCCACCAGAATTCAGTTACGAGATTTCAAAACTATGGAACTGTAAGAAGCGTCTCTTCCACATGAATGTACCAGTTGCATATTTCGTATCGACAACCATTCGGCAACCACTGCTTCGCCAATTTTGGTACTACCTATAATGCTTTAGATAAATGATGTCTTGATTTCTTTAATAATGGTACGCTTCTTGGCTTTTATCCATAACAGAAAGTGCTTCTGTTTGAACACCACTATGCCCACACCTAGGATTCGGATCATCTATGCATATCCATACCTGTTTTTTTATCCTTCCATAAGCACTGCTAATCTTAACGAACTTCGTAGAACGCGGTTGTCATGCGTGTGCAGAGGTTGAAATGTTGGTTTGCTTGCAAGTGCTTGCTACACAACAGAATGTATTCTCGGTTTGTTAATGCTGATTGAATTTATAGTATAATCTGTTGTATGTACAGCTGCTTCGCATGAGAACAGCAAACCAAACGAAGCTTCTATATCCTCTTCTGGCATCTTCAGACGCTCCGTTTTTAACTTTTCACACCATATTCCAATGTGTTTCGAAACCTCTGATTTCCACTTTTTCGTCTTTTCCATTGTGGGCAACGTCGATTTTCTTGTATGTAAGTAAGACACACAAGGCTTTTTGCTGTGGTAAACATAATTTTTAACACATGCGAAAATATCTTTCGTTTCTGAAATACAATTAATCTCAATGATGGCTCTTTGGATTGCAACATTCGTTTCCTTGACAATGAATAAAATTTAAAACTATTGATTTTTTCGCAAGGAATCAAGAGACCACATGTTGCAACGCCATTGTTTCCATTTTACAGTTTTACGTAGAAAATGTATGTAGTATGCAGATGGATACTCTTTTGTGCAACGCGTATTTTCCTGACCCTGCAACAACAAACCAAGCCAACTAAAGATATCAGTTTTCACGACAGATCAAATTCCGTGCAGAAGTCACTAACAATATGAAGGAAGAGGAAAGGTTTCCGACAAATTGCAGCATAGTTCTTTTCTTTGATCATCTTCAACTGAATCCATTGTGTACAGTTTTGATGCCAACGTGATTAGACAGAAGAGATCCTTCCTCAGAATTCCATTCTTGCTACCAGAATTCAGTTACGAGATTTCAAAATATGAAACTGTAAGAACCGACTCTTTGACATGAGTGTACCAGTTGCATATTTCGTATCGACGACCATTCGGCAACCACTGCTTCGCCAATTTTGGTGCTATCTACAATGCCTTTTAAAAATAATGTCGTGAATTCTTTTCTAATGGTCTGCTTCATGCCTTTCATCCATAACAGAAAGTGCTTCTGTTTCCACACCACTATACGCACACCTAGGATTAGGATCATCTATGCATTTTCAAAGCTGTTTTTTATCCTTCCATAAGCACTGCTAATCTTAACGAACTTCGTATAACGCCGTTGTCAGGCGTGTGCAGAGGTTGAAATGTTGATTTGCTTGCAAGTGCTTGCTGCAAAACAGAACGTATTCTGGGTTTGTTAATGCCGATTGAATTTATAGTATAATCTGTTGTACGTACAGCTGCTTCGCATGAGAACAGCAAACCAAACGAAGCTTCTATATCCTCTTCTGGCATCTTCAGACGCTCCGTCTTTAACTTTTCAGACCATATTCAAATGTGTTTTGAAACCTCTGATTACCACTTTTTCGTCTTTTCCATTGTCGGCAACGTCAATTTTCTTGTATGTAAGTAAGACACCAAGGCTTTTTGCAATGGTAAACATAATTTTAAACACATGCGAAAATATGTTATTTTCTGAAATACAATTAATCTCAATCATGGCTCTTTGGATTGCAACATTGGTTTCCTTCACAATGAATAAAATTTCAAACTATTGACTTTTTCGCAAGCTATCATGAGACCACATGTTGCAACACTATTTTTTCCAATTCACATGTTAACGGAGAAAATGTATGCAGTATGCAAATGGATACTCTTTTGTGCAACGCGTATTTTGCTGACCCTGCAACAACAAACCAAGCCATCTAAAGATATCAATTTTCACGGCAGATCAAATTCCTTGCAGAGGTCACTAACAATATGAAGAAAGAGGAAAGGTTTCCGACAAATTGCAGCATTGCTCTCTTCTTTGATCGTCTTCAATTGGATCCATTGTGTACACCTTAGATGCCAACCTGATTAGACATAAGAGATCCGATCTCAGAATTCCATTCTTGCTACCATAATTCAGTTACGAGATTTCAAAATATGAAACTGTAAGAACCGACACTTTGACATGAGTGTACCAGTTGCATATTTCGTATCCACGACCATTCGGCAACCACTGCTTCTCCAATTTTGGTGCTATCTACAATGCCTTTCATAAATAATGTCGTGAATTCTTTTGTAATGGTCTCCATCATGTCTTTCATCCATAACAGAAAGTGCTTCTGTTTCCACACCACTATACGCACACCTAGGATTAGAATCATCTATGCATTTTCAAAGCTGTTTTTTTATCCTTCCATAAGCACTGCTAATCTTAACGAACTTCGTATAACGCGGTTGTCATGCGTGTGCAGAGGTTGAAATTTTGATTTGCTTGCAAGTGCTTGCTACACAACAGAACGTATTCTCGGTTTGTTAATGCCGATTGAATTTGTAGTATAATCTGTTGTACGTACAGCTGCTTCGCATGAGAACAGCAAACCAAACGAAGCTTCTATATCCTCTTCTGGCATCTTCAGACGCTCCGTCTTTAACTTTTCACACCATATTCCAATGTGCTTTGAAACCTCTAATTACCACTTTTCCGTCTTTTCCATTGTCGGCAACGTCAATTTTCTTCTATGTAAGTAAGACACCAAGGCTTTTTGCAATAGTAAACATAATTTCGAACACATGCGAAAATATGTTGTTTTCTGAAATACAATAAATCTCAATCATGGCTCTTTGGATTGCAACATTGGTTTCCTTGACAATGAATAAAATTTCAAACTATTGACTTTTTCGCAAGCTATTATGGGACCACATGTTGCAACACTATTTTTTCCAATTCATATGTTAACGGAGAAAATGTATGCAGTATGCAAATGGATACTCTTTTGTGCAACGCGTATTTTGCTGACCCTGCAACAACAAACCAAGCCATCTAAAGATATCAATTTTCACGGCAGATCAAATTCCCTGCCAGAAGTCACTAACAATATGAAGAAAGAGGAAAGGTTTCCGACAAATTGCAGCATTGCTCTCTTCTTTGATCGTCTTCAACTGGATCCATTGTGTACACCTTAGATGCCAACATGATTGGACATAAGAGATCCGATCTCGGAATTCCATTCCTGCTACCAGAATTGAGTTACGAGATTTTAAAATATGAAACTGTATAAACCGACTCTTTGATATGAGTGTACCAGTTGCATAATTCGTATCGACGACCATTCGGCAACCACTTCTTCGCCAATTTTGCTGCTATCTACAATGCCTGTTAAAAATAATGTCGTGAATTCTTTTCCAATGGTCTGCTTCATGCCTTTCATCCATAACAGAAAGTGCTTCTGTTTGCTCACCACTATACGCACACCTAGGATTAGGATCATCTATGCATTTTCAAAGCTGTTTTTTATCCTTCCATAAGCACTGCTAATCTTAACGAACTTCGTATAACGCCGTTGTCAGGCGTGTGCAGAGGTTGAAATGTTGATTTGCTTGCAAGTGCTTGCTGCACAACAGAACGTATTCTCGGTTTGTTAATGCCGATTGAATTTGTAGTATAATCTGTTGTACGTACAGCTGCCTCGCATGAGAACAGCAAACCAAACGAAGCTTCTATATCCTCTTCTGGCATCTTCAGACGCTCCGTCTTTAACTTTTCACACCATATTCAAATGTGTTTTGAAACCTCTGATTAAAACTTTTTCGTCTTTTCCATTGTCGGCAACGTCAATTTTCTTGTATGTAAGTAAGACACCAAGGCTTTTTGCAATGGTAAACATGATTTCGAACACATGCGAAAATATGTTATTTTCTGAAATACAATTAATCTCAATCATGGCTCTTTGGATTGCAACATTGGTTTCCTTGACAATGAATAATATTTCAAACTATTGACTTTTTCGCAAGCTATTATGAGACCACATGTTGCAACACTATTTTTTCCAATTCACATGTTAACGGAGAAAATGTATGCAGTATGCAAATGGATACTCTTTTGTGCAACGCGTATTTTGCTGACCCTGCAACAACAAACCAAGCCATCTAAAGATATCAATTTTCACGGCAGATCAAATTCCCTGCAGAAGTCACTAACAATATTAAGAAAGAGGAAAGGTTTCCGACAAATTGCAGCATTGCTCTCTTCTTTGATCGTCTTCAACTGGATCCATTCAGTACACCTTAGATGCCAACATGATTAGACATAAGAGATCCGATCTCAGAATTCCATTCTTGCTACCAGAATTGAGTTACGAGATTTCAAAATATGAAACTGTAAAAACCGACTCTTTGACATGAGTGTACCAGTTGCATATTTCGTATCGACGACCATTCGGCAACCACTTCTTCGCCAATTTTGGTGCTATCTACAATGCCTTTTAAAAATAATGTCGTGAATTCTTTTCTAATGGTCTGCTTCATGCCTTTCATCCATAACAGAAAGTGCTTCTGTTTGCACACCACTATACGCACACCTAGGATTAGGATCATCTATGCATTTTCAAAGCTGTTTTTTTATCCTTCCATAAGCACTGCTAATCTTAACGAACTTCGTATAACGCGGTTGTCATGCGTGTGCAGAGGTTGAAATGTTGATTTGCTTGCAAGTGCTTGCTACACAACAGAACGTATTCTCGGTTTGTTAATGCCGATTGAATTTATAGTATAATCTGTTGTACGTACAGCTGCTTCGCATGAGAACAGCAAACCAAACGAAGCTTCTATATCCTCTTCTGGCATCTTCAGACGCTCCGTCTTTAACTTTTCACACCATATTCAAATGTGTTTTGAAACCTCTGATTACCACTTTTTCGTCTTTTCCATTGTCGGCAACGTCAATTTTCTTGTATGTAAGTAAGACACCAAGGCTTTTTGCAATGGTAAACATAATTTTAAACACATGCGAAAATATGTTATTTTCTGAAATACAATTAATCTCAATCATGGCTCTTTGGATTGCAACATTGGTTTCCTTCACAATGAATAAAATTTCAAACTATTGACTTTTTCGCAAGCTATCATGAGACCATATGTTGCAACACTATTTTTTCCAATTCACATGTTAACGGAGAAAATGTATGCAGTATGCAAATGGATACTCTTTTGTGCAACGCGTATTTTGCTGACCCTGCAACAACAAACCAAGCCATCTAAAGATATCAATTTTCACGGCAGATCAAATTCCTTGCAGAGGTCACTAACAATATGAAGAAAGAGGAAAGGTTTCCGACAAATTGCAGCATTGCTCTCTTGTTTGATCGTCTTCAATTGGATCCATTGTGTACACCTTAGATGCCAACCTGATTAGACATAAGAGATCCGATCTCAGAATTCCATTCTTGCTACCATAATTCAGTTACGAGATTTCAAAATATGAAACTGTAAGAACCGACACTTTGACATGAGTGTACCAGTTGCATATTTCGTATCCACGACCATTCGGCAACCACTGCTTCTCCAATTTTGGTGCTATCTACAATGCCTTTCATAAATAATGTCGTGAATTCTTTTGTAATGGTCTCCATCATGTCTTTCATCCATAACAGAAAGTGCTTCTGTTTCCACACCACTATACGCACACCTAGGATTAGAATCATCTATGCATTTTCAAAGCTGTTTTTTTATCCTTCCATAAGCACTGCTAATCTTAACGAACTTCGTATAACGCGGTTGTCATGCGTGTGCAGAGGTTGAAATTTTGATTTGCTTGCAAGTGCTTGCTACACAACAGAACGTATTCTCGGTTTGTTAATGCCGATTGAATTTGTAGTATAATCTGTTGTACGTACAGCTGCTTCGCATGAGAACAGCAAACCAAACGAAGCTTCTATATCCTCTTCTGGCATCTTCAGACGCTCCGTCTTTAACTTTTCACACCATATTCCAATGTGCTTTGAAACCTCTAATTACCACTTTTCCGTCTTTTCCATTGTCGGCAACGTCAATTTTCTTCTATGTAAGTAAGACACCAAGGCTTTTTGCAATAGTAAACATAATTTCGAACACATGCGAAAATATGTTGTTTTCTGAAATACAATTAATCTCAATCATGGCTCTTTGGATTGCAACATTGGTTTCCTTGACAATGAATAAAATTTCAAACTATTGACTTTTTCGCAAGCTATTATGGGACCACATGTTGCAACACTATTTTTTCCAATTCATATGTTAACGGAGAAAATGTATGCAGTATGCAGATGGATACTCTTTTGTGCAACGCGTATTTTGCTGACCCTGCAACAACAAACCAAGCCATCTAAAGATATCAATTTTCACGGCAGATCACATTCCCTGCAGAAGTCACTAACAATATTAAGAAAGAGGAAAGGTTTCCGACAAATTGCAGCATTGCTCTCTTCTTTGATCGTCTTCAACTGGATCCATTGTGTACACCTTAGATGCCAACATGATTAGACATAAGAGATCCGATCTCAGAATTCCATTCTTGCTACCAGAATTGAGTTACGAGATTTCAAAATATGAAACTGTAAAAACCGACTCTTTGACATGAGTGTACCAGTTGCATATTTCGTATAGACGACCATTCGGCAACCACTTCTTCGCGAATTTTGGTGCTATCTACAATGCCTTTTAAAAATAATGTCGTGAATTCTTTTCTAAAGGTCTGCTTCATGCCTTTCATCCATAACAGAAAGTGCTTCTGTTTGCACACCACTATACGCACACCTAGGATTATTATCATCTATGCATTTTCAAAGCTGTTTTTTTATCCTTCCATAAGCACTGCTAATCTTAACGAACTTCGTGTAACGCGGTTGTCATGCGTGTGCAGAGGTTGAAATGTTGATTTGCTTGCAAGTGCTTGCTACACAACAGAACGTATTCTCGGTTTGTTAATGCCGATTGAATTTATAGTATAATCTGTTGTACGTACAGCTGCTTCGCATGAGAACAGCAAACCAAACGAAGCTTCTATATCCTCTTCTGGCATCTTCAGACGCTCCGTCTTTAACTTTTCACACCATATTCAAATGTGTTTTGAAACCTCTGATTACCACTTTTTCGTCTTTTCCATTGTCGGCAACGTCAATTTTCTTGTATGTAAGTAAGACACCAAGGCTTTTTGCAATGGTAAACATAATTTTGAACACATGCGAAAATATGTTATTTTCTGAAATACAATTAATCTCAATCATGGCTCTATGGATTGCAACATCGGTTTCCTTGACAATGAATAAAATTTCAAACTATTGACTTTTTCGCAAGCTATCATGAGACCACATGTTGCAACACTATTTTTTCCAATTCACATGTTAACGGAGAAAATGTATGCAGTATGCAAATGGATACTCTTTTGTGCAACGCGTATTTTGCTGACCCTGCAACAACAAACCAAGCCATCTAAAGATATCAATTTTCACGGCAGATCAAATTCCCTGCAGAAGTCACTAACAATATGAAGAAAGAGGAAAGGTTTCCGACAAATTGCAGCATTGCTCTCTTCTTTGATCGTCTTCAACTGGATCCATTGTGTACACCTTAGATGCCAACATGATTAGACATAAGAGATCCGATCTCAGAATTCCATTCCTGCTACCAGAATTGAGTTACGAGATTTTAAAATATGAAACTGTATAAACCGACTCTTTGACATGAGTGTACCAGTTGCATAATTCGTATCGACGACCATTCGGCAACCACTTCTTCGCCAATTTTGGTGCTATCTACAATGCCTTTTAAAAATAATGTGGTGAATTCTTTTCTAATGGTCTGCTTCATGCCTTTCATCCATAACAGAAAGTGCTTCTGTTTCCACACCACTATACGCACACCTAGGATTAGGATCATCTATGCATTTTCAAAGCTGTTTTTTTATCCTTCCATAAGCACTGCTAATCTTAACGAACTTCGTATAACGCGGTTGTCATGCGTGTGCAGAGGTTGAAATGTTGATTTGCTTGCAAGTGCTTGCTACACAACAGAACGTATTCTCGGTTTGTTAATGCCGATTGAATTTGTAGTATAATCTGTTGTACGTACAGCTGCTTCGCATGAGAACAGCAAACCAAACGAAGCTTCTATATCCTCTTCTGGCATCTTCAGACGCTCCGTCTTTAACTTTTCACACCATATTCCAATGTGTTTTGAAACCTCTAATTACCACTTTTTCGTCTTTTCCATTGTCGCCAACGTCAATTTTCTTGTATGTAAGTAAGACACCAAGGCTTTTTGCAATAGTAAACATAATTTCGAACACATCCGAAAATATGTTGTTTTCTGAAATACAATTAATCTCAATCATGGCTCTTTGGATTGCAACATTGGTTTCCTTGACAATGAATAAAATTTCAAACTATTGACTTTTTCGCAAGCTATCATGGGACCACATGTTGCAACACTATTTTTTCAATTCACATGTTAACGGAGAAAATGTATGCAGTATGCAAATGGATACTCTTTTGTGCAACGCGTATTTTGCTGACCCTGCAACAACAAACCAAGCCATCTAAAGATATCAATTTTCACGGCAGATCAAATTCCCTGTCAGAAGTCACTAACAATATGAAGAAAGAGGAAAGGTTTCCGACAAATTGCAGCATTGCTCTCTTCTTTGATCGTCTTCAACTGGATCCATTGTTTACACCTTAGATGCCAACATGACTAGACATAAGAGATCCGATCTCAGAATTCCATTCCTGCTACCAGAATTGAGTTACGAGATTTTAAAATATGAAACTGTATAAACCGACTCTTTGAAATGAGTGTACCAGTTGCATATTTCGTACCGACGACCATTCGGCAACCACTGCTTCGCCAATTTTGGTGCTATCTACAATGTTTTTCATAAATAATGTCGTGAATTCTTTCGTAATGGTCTGCTTCATGCCTTTCATTTATAACAGAAATTGCTTCAGTTTGCACACCACTATACGCACACCTAGGATTAGGATCATCCATGCATTTTCAGAGCTGTTGTTTTATCCTTCCATAAGCACTGCTGATCTTAACGAACTTCGTATAACGCGGTTGTCATGCGTGTGCAGAGGTTGAAATGTTGATTTGCTTGCAAGTGCTTGCTACACAACAGAACGTATTCTCGATTTGTTAATGCCGATTGAAGTTATAGTATAATCTGTTGTATGTATAGCTGCTTCGCATGAGAATACCAAACGAGACGAAGCTTCTATATCCTCTTCTGCCATCTTCAGACGCTCCGTCTTTAACTTTTCACACCATATTCAAATGTGTTTCGAAACCTCTGATTTACACTTTTTCGTCTTTTCCATTGTGGGCAACGTCGATTTTCTTGTATGTTAGTAAGACACACAAGGCTTTTTGCTGTGGTAAACATAATTTGGAACACATGCGAAAATATGTTATTTTCTGAAATACAATTAATCTCAATCATGGCTCTTTGGATTGCAACATTGGTTTCCTTGACAATGAATAAAATTTCAAACTATTGGCTTTATCGCAAGCTATTATGAGACCACATGTTGCAACACTATTGTTTTCATTTCACATGTTCACGGAGAAAATCTATGTAGTATGCAGATGGATACTCTTCTGTGCAACGCGTATTTTGCTGACCCTGCAACCACAAACCAAGCCATCTAAAGATATCAATTTTCACGACAGATCAAATTCCGCGCAGAAGTCACTAACAATATGAAGGAAGAGGAAAGGTTTTCCACAAATTGCAGCATTGCTCTCCTCTTTGATCTTCTTCAACTGAATCCATTGTGTTCACCTTAGATTGCAACGTGATTAGACATAAGAGATCCGTTCTCAGAATTCCATTCTTGCTACCAGAATTCAGTTACGAGATTTCGAAAGTATGAAACTGTAAGAAGCGTCTCTTTGAGATGGACGTGCCAGTTGCAAATTTCGTATCCACGACCATTCGGCAACCAATGCTTCGCCAATTTTCGTCGTATCTATAATGCCTTTCATTAATGATGTCGTGATTTCTTTTGTAATGGTCTGCTTCATGCCTTTCATCCCTAACAGAAATTGCTTTTGTTCGCACACCACTAAACGCCCACTTAGGATTAGCCTCATCTATGCATTTGCAAACCTGTTCTTTTATCCTTCCATAAGCACTGCTGAACTTGGCAAACTTCGCATAACGTGGTTGTGATATGTGTGGAGAGGTTGAAATGTTGATTTGATCGCAAGTGCTTGCTACATAACAGAACGTATTCTCGGTTTGTGAATGCCGATTGAATTTATAGTATAATCTGTTGTATGTACAGCTGCTTCGCATGAGAACAGCAAAAGTAACGAACCTTTTGTATCCTCTTCTGGCCTCTTCTGACGATTCAGCTCCAACTTTTCAAACGATTTCCCAGTATTTTTCAATATCTTAGTTTTCCGCTTTCCTGTCTATTCCATTGTCGGAATCGGCGATCTTCTTCTACGGGAACAATATTTCAAATCCATTTTGCCATGTCAAACATATTTTGAAACACGTGCAAAAGTATCTTTTTTTTCTGAAATACGATGAATCTCAATGATTGGTCTTCCGTCTGCAACATTGGTTTCCTTGACAATAAATAAAATTTCAAACTATTCATTTCTTCGCAAGCAATCTGAAGACCAACTTTTTAAACGCTGTTGTTTTTAGTTCACATTCTTACAGAGAAACTGTATGCAGTATGCAAATGGATATTCTTTCGAGCAACGCGCATTTTGTTGAGCCTGCAAGAAGAAACCAAGCCAACTAAAGATCTCAATTTCTTCGACAGAACAAATTACGCGCAGAGGTCACTAACAATATGTAGGAAGAGGAATGGTTTTATACGGTTTGCAGCATTGCTCCCTCCTTTGATCATCTTGAACTGAATCCGTTTTCAAGTGCTTAGGTGCCTACGTGATTAGACATAAGAGGTCTCTTCTTAGAATTCCATCCTTGCTACGACAATTCAGTTTCGAAATTTCAACAGTATGAAATTGTAACAAGCGTCTCTTTGCGCTGAGTGCACCAGTTGCATATTTGGTATCGACGTCCATTCGGCGACCAATGCTTCGCCAATTTTGGTCGTATCTATAATTATTTTCATAAATGATGTGAAGATTTTTTTTGTAATGCTCTGCTTCATGTCTTTTATCCATAACGGAAAGTGCTTTTGTTTGCACACCACTAAACGCCCACTTAGGATTAGCCTCATCTATGCATTTCCAAACCTGTTGTTTTATCCTTCCATAAGCACTGCTGAACTTGGCAAACTTCGTATAACGCGGTTGTGATATGTGTGGAGATTTTGAAATGGTAATTTGCTTACAAGTGTTTGCTAAACAACACAACGTATTCTTCGTTGTTTAATACCGATTGAATTTAGAATTCAATCTGTTGTGAGTGCAGCGGCTTTTCATAAGAACACCAAACGAGACGAAGCTTCTATATCCTCTTCTGGCATCTTCAGACGCTCCGTCTTTAACTTTTCATACCATATTCCAATGTGTTTCGAAACCTCTGATTTCAACTTTTTCGTCTTTTCCATTGTCGGCAACGTCGATTTTCTTGTATGTAAGTAAGACACACAAGGCTTTTTGCTGTGGTAAACATAATTTGGAACACATGCGAAAATATCTTTCGTTTCTGAAATACGGTCAACCTCAATGATGGGTCTTTGGATTGCAACATTGGTTTCCTTGACGATGAATAAAATTTCAAACTCTTGATTTTTTCGCAAGGTATCAATAGACTACATGTTTGAACCCTATTTTTTCCAATTCACATGTTAACGGAGAAAATGTATGCAGTATGCAGATGGATACTCTTTTGTGCAACGCGTATTTTGCTGACCCTGCAAAAACAAACCAAGCAATCTAAAGATATCAATTTTCACGAAAGATCAAATTCCGTATAGAAGTCACTAACAATATGAAGGAAGAGGAAAGGTTTCCGTCAAATTACTGCATTGCTCTCTTCTTTGATCGTCTTCAACTGTATCCATTGTGTACACCTAAGATGCCAACATGATTACACATAAGAGATCCGATCTAAGAATTCCATTCTTGCTACCAGAATTCAGTTACTAGATTTAAAATATGAAACTGTAAGAAACGACTCTTTGACATGAGTGTACCAGTTGCATATTTCGTATCGACGACCATTCGGCAACCACTGCCTCGCCAATTTTGGTGCTATCTGTAATGCTTTTTATAAATGATGTCTTCATTTCTTTTTCAATGGTCCGCTTCATGTCTTTTATCCATAACAGAAATTCCTTTTGTTTGCACACCACATGAGCACACCTAGGATTAGGATCATCTTTGCATATCTATACCTGTTGTATTATCCTTTCTTCAGCACTGCTAATCTCAACGAACTTCGTAGAACGCGGTTTTCATGCGTTTGCAGAAGTTGAAATGTTTATTTGCTTGCAGGTGCTTGCTACACAACAGAACGTATTCTCGGTTTGTTAATGCCGATTGAATTTTTAGTATAATCTGTTGTATGTACAGCTGCTTCGCATGAGAACAGCAAACAAAACGAAGCTTCTATATCCTCTTCTGGCATCTTCAGACGCTCCGAATTTAACTTTTCACACCATATTCCAATGTGTTTCGAATCCTCTGATTTCCACTTTTTCGTCTTTTCCATTGTGGGCAACGTAGATTTTCTTTTATGTAAGTAAGACACACAAGGCTTTTTGCAGAGGTAAACATAATTTGGAACACACGCGAAAATATTCTTCGTTTCTGATATACGGTTAACCTCAATGATGAGTCCTTGGATTGCAACATTGGTTTCCTTGACAATGAATAACACTTCAAACTATTGACTTTTTCGCAAGCTATCATGAGACCACATGTTGCAACACTATTTTTTCCAATTCACATGTTAACGGAGAAAATGTATGCAGTATGAAGATGGATACTCTATTGTGGAACGCGTATTTTGCTGACCCTGCAACAACAAACCAAGCCATCTAAAGATATCAATTTTCACGGCAGATCAAATTCCCTGCAGAAGTCACTAACAATATGAAGGAAGAGGAAAGGTTTCCGTCAAATTACAGCATTGCTCTCTTCTTTGATCGTCTTCAACTGGATCCATTGTGCACACCTAAGTTGAAAACATGATTAGACATAAGAGATCCGATCTCAGATTTCCACTCTTGCTACCTGAATTCTGTTACGAGATTTCAAAATATGAAACTGTAAGAACCGACTCTTTGACATGAGTGTACCAGTTGCATATTTCGTATCGACGACCATTCGGCAACCACTGCTTCGCCAATTTTGGTGCTATCTACAATGCCTTTCATAAATAATGTCTTGATTTCTTTTGTAATGGTCCGCTTCATGTTTTTTATCCATAACAGAAATTCCTTTTGTTTGCACACCACTGTGCGCACACCTAGGATTAGGATCATCTATGCATATCCATACCTGTTGTTTTATCCTTCCTTAAGCACTGATAATCTCAACGAACTTCGTAGAACGCGGTTGTCATGCGTTTGCAGAAGCTTAAATGTTGATTTGCTTGCAACTGCTTCCTACACAACAGAACGTACTCTCGGTTTGTTAAAGCCGATTGAATTTATAGTATAATCTGTTGTATGTACAGCCTCTTCGCATGAGAACAGCAAACCAAACGAAGCTTCTATATCCTCTTCTGGCATCTTCAGACGCTCCGTCTTTAACTTTTCACACCATATTCCAATGTGTTTTGAAACCTCTGATTAGCACTTTTTCGTCTTTTCCATTGTCGCCAACGTCAATTTTCTTGTATGTAAGTAAGACACCAAGGCTTTTTGCAATGGTAAACATGATTTTGAACACATGCGAAAATATGTTATTTTCTGAAATACAATTAATCTCAATCATGGCTCTTTGGATTGCAACATTGGTTTCCTTGACTATGAATAAAATTTCAAACTATTGACTTTTTCGCAAGCTATCATGAGACCACATGTTGCAACACTATTTTTTCCAATTCACATGTTAACGGAGAAAATGTATGCAGTATGCAGATGGATACTCTATTGTGGAACGCGTATTTTGCTGACCCTGCAACAACAAACCAAGCCATCTAAGGATATCAATTTTCACGGCAGATCAAATTCCCTGCAGAAGTCACTAACAATATGAAGGAAGAGGAAAGGTTTCCGCCAAATTGCAGCATAGCTCTCTTCTTTGATCATCTTCAACTGCATCCATTGTGTACAGTTTTGATGCCAACGTGATTAGACATAAGAGAAATGATCTCAGAATTCCATTCTTGCCAAAAGAATTCAGTTACGAGATTTCAAAACTATGGAACTGTAAGAAGCGTCTCTTCCACATGAATGTACCAGTTGCATATTTCGTATCGACAACCATTCGGCAACCAATGCTTCGCCAATTTTGGTACTACCTATAATGCTTTAGATAAATGATGTCTTGATTTCTTTAATAATGGTACGCTTCTTGCCTTTTATCCATAACAGAAATTTCTTTTGTTTCCACACCACTATGCGCACACCTAGGATTCGGATCATCTATGCATATCCATACCTGTTGTTTTATTCTTCCTTAAGCACTGCTAATTTCAACGAACTTCGTAGAACGCGGTTGTCATGCGTGTGCAGAGGTTGAAATGTTGGTTTGCTTGCAAGTGCTTGCTGCACAACAGAACGTATTCTCGGTTTGTTAATGCCGATTGAATTTATAGAATAATCTGTTGTACGTACAGCTGCTTCGCATGAGAACAGCAAACCAAACGAAGCTTCTTGATCGTCTTCAACTGGATCCATTGTGTACACCTTAGATGCCAACATGATTGGACATAAGAGATCCGATCTCGGAATTCCATTCCTGCTACCAGAATTGAGTTACGAGATTTTAAAATATGAAACTGTATAAACCGACTCTTTGATATGAGTGTACCAGTTGCATAATTCGTATCGACGACCATTCGGCAACCACTTCTTCGCCAATTTTGCTGCTATCTACAATGCCTGTTAAAAATAATGTCGTGAATTCTTTTCCAATGGTCTGCTTCATGCCTTTCATCCATAACAGAAAGTGCTTCTGTTTGCTCACCACTATACGCACACCTAGGATTAGGATCATCTATGCATTTTCAAAGCTGCTTTTTTATCCTTCCATAAGCACTGCTAATCTTAACGAACTTCGTATAACGCGGTTGTCATGCGTGTGCAGAGGTTCAAATGTTGATTTGCTTGCAAGTGCTTGCTACACAACGCCGAACAGCATATTCTCGGTTTGTTAATGCCGATTGTATTTATAGTATAACCTGTTGTATGTACAGCTGCTTCGCATGAGAACAGCAAACCAAACGAAGCTTCTATATCCTCTTCTGGCATCTTCAGACGCTTCGTCTTTAAATTTTCACACCATATTCAAATGTGTTTTGAAACCTCTGATTACCACTTTTTCGTTTTTTCCATTGTCGGCAACGTCAATTTTTCTGTATGTAAGTAAGACACCAAGGCTTTTTGCAATGGTAAATATAATTTTGAACATATGCGAAAATATGTTATTTTCTGAAATACAATTAATCTCAATCATGGCTCTTTGGATTGCAACATTGGTTTCCTTGACAATGAATAAAATTTCAAAAAACCCACTTTTTCATAAGCTATTATTACTATTCATGTTGCAACACTATTTTTTCCAATTCACATCTTAACGGAGAAAATGTATGCAGTATGCAGATGGATACTCTTTTGAGCAACGCGTATTTTGCTGACCCTGCAACAACAAACCAAGCCATCTAAAGATATCAATTTTCACGGCAGATCAAATTCCCTGCAGAATTCACTAACAATATGAAGGAAGAGGAAACGTTTCCGTCAAATTACAGCATTGCTCTCTTCTTTGATCGTCTTCAACTGGATCCATTGTGTACACCTTAGATGCCAACATGATTAGACATAAGAGATCCGATCTCAGAATTCCATTCTTGCTACCAGAATTGAGTTACGAGATTTGAAAATATGAAACTGTAAAAACCGACTCTTTGACATGAGTGTACCAGTTGCATATTTCGTATCGACGACCATTCGGCAACCACTTCTTAGCCAATTTTGGTGCTATCTACAATGCCTTTTAAAAATAATGTCGTGAATTCTTTTCTAATGGTCTGCTTCATGCCTTTCATCCATAACAGAAAGTGCTCCTGTTTGCACACCACTATACGCACACCTAGGATTAGGATCATCTATGCATTTTGAAAGCTGCTTTTTTATCCTTCCATAAGCACTGCTAATCTTAACGAACTTCGTATAACGCGGTTGTCATGCGTGTGCAGAGGTTGAAATGTTGATTTGCTTGCAAGTGCTTGCTACACAACAGAACGTATTCTCAGTTTGTTAATGCCGATTGAATTTATAGTATAATCTGTTGTACGTACAGCTGCTTCGCATGAGAACAGCAAACCAAACGAAGCTTCTATATCCTCTTCTGGCATCTTCAGACGCTCCGTCTTTAACTTTTCACACCATATTCAAATGTGTTTTGAAACCTCTGATTACCACTTTTTTGTCTTTTCCATTGTCGGCAACGTCAATTTTCTTGTATGTAAGTAAGACACCAAGGCTTTTTGCAATGGTAAACATAATTTTGAACATATGCGAAAATATGTTATTTTCTGAAATACAATTAATCTCAATCATGGCTCTTTGGATTGCAACATTGGTTTCCTTGACAATGAATAAAATTTCAAACTATTGACTTTTTCGGAAGCTATCATGAGACCACATGCTGCAACACTATTTTTTCCAATTCACATGTTAACGGAGAAAATGTATGCAGTATGCAAATGGATACTCTTTTGTGCAACGCGTATTTTGCTGACCCTGCAACAACAAACCAAGCCATCTAAAGATATCAATTTTCACGGCAGATCAAATTCCTTGCAGAGGTCACTAACAATATGAAGAAAGAGGAAAGGTTTCCGACAAATTGCAGCATTGCTCTCTTGTTTGATCGTCTTCAATTGGATCCATTGTGTACACCTTAGATGCCAACCTGATTAGACATAAGAGATCCGATCTCAGAATTCCATTCTTGCTACCATAATTCAGTTGCGAGATTTCAAAATATGAAACTGTAAGAACCGACACTTTGACATGAGTGTACCAGTTGCATATTTCGTATCCACGACCATTCGGCAACCACTGCTTCTCCAATTTTGGTGCTATCTACAATGCCTTTCATAAATAATGTCGTGAATTCTTTTGTAATGGTCTCCATCATGTCTTTCATCCATAACAGAAAGTGCTTCTGTTTCCACACCACTATACGCACACCTAGGATTAGAATCATCTATGCATTTTCAAAGCTGTTTTTTTATCCTTCCATAAGCACTGCTAATCTTAACGAACTTCGTATAACGCGGTTGTCATGCGTGTGCAGAGGTTGAAATGTTGATTTGCTTGCAAGTGCTTGCTACACAACAGAACGTATTCTCGGTTTGTTAATGCCGATTGAATTTATAGTATAATCTGTTGTACGTACAGCTGCTTCGCATGAGACCAGCAAACCAAACGAAGCTTCTATATCCTCTTCTGGCATCTTCAGACGCTCCGTCTTTAACTTTTCACACCATATTCAAATGTGTTTTGAAACCTCTGATTACCACTTTTTCGTCTTTTCCATTGTCGGCAACGTCAATTTTCTTGTATGTAAGTAAGACACCAAGGCTTTTTGCAATGGTAAACATAATTTTGAACACATGCGAAAATATGTTATTTTCTGAAATACAATTAATCTCAATCATGGCTCTATGGATTGCAACATCGGTTTCCTTGACAATGAATAAAATTTCAAACTATTGACTTTTTCGCAAGCTATCACGAGACCACATGTTGCAACACTATTTTTTCCAATTCACATGTTAACGGAGAAAATGTATGCAGTATGAAGATGGATACTCTATTGTGGAACGCTTATTTTGCTGACCCTGCAACAACAAACCAAGCCATCTAAAGATATCAATATTCACGGCAGATCAAATTCCCTGCAGAAGTCACTAACAATATGAAGAAAGAGGAAAGGTTTCCTACAAATTGCAGCATTGCTCTCTTCTTTGATCGTCTTCAACTGGATCCATTGTGTGCAACTTAGATGCCAACATGATTAGACATAAGAGATCCGATCTCAGAATTCCATTCTTGCTACCAGAATTGAGTTACGAGATTTGAAAATATGAAACTGTAAAAACCGACTCTTTGACATGAGTGTACCAGTTGCATATTTCGTATCGACGACCATTCGGCAACCACTTCTTCGCCAATTTTGGTGCTATCTACAATGCCTTTTAAAAATAATGTCCTCAATTCTTTTCTAATGGTCTGCTTCATGCCTTTCATCCATAACAGAAAGTGCTTCTGTTTGCACACCACTATACGCACACCTAGGATTAGGATCATCTATGCATTTTCAAAGCTGTTTTTTTATCCTTCCATAAGTACTGCTAATCTTAACGAACTTCGTATAACGCGGTTGTCATGCGTGTGCAGAGGTTGAAATGTTGATTTGCTTGCAAGTGCTTGCTACACAACAGAACGTATTCTCGGTTTGTTAATGCCGATTAAATTTATAGTATAATCTGTTGTACGTACAGCTGCTTCGCATGAGAACAGCAAACCAAACGAAGCTTCTATATCCTCTTCTGGCATCTTCAGACGCTCCGTCTTTAACTTTTCACACCATATTCCAATGTGTTTTGAAACCTCTAATTACCACTTTTTCGTCTTTTCCATTGTCGGCAACGTCAATTTTCTTGTATGTAAGTAAGACACCAAGGCTTTTTGCAATAGTAAACATAATTTCGAACACATCCGAAAATATGTTGTTTTCTGAAATACAATTAATCTCAATCATGGCTCTTTGGATTGCAACATTGGTTTCCTTGACAATGAATAAAATTTCAAACTATTGACTTTTTCGCAAGCTATCATGGGACCACATGTTGCAACACTATTTTTTCAATTCACATGTTAACGGAGAAAATGTATGCAGTATGCAAATGGATACTCTTTTGTGCAACGCGTATTTTGCTGACCCTGCAACAACAAACCAAGCCATCTAAAGATATCAATTTTCACGGCAGATCAAATTCCCTGCAGAAGTCACTAACAATATGAAGAAAGAGGAAAGGTTTCCGACAAATTGCAGCATTGCTCTCTTCTTTGATCGTCTTCAACTGGATCCATTGTGTACACCGTAGATGCCAACTTGATTAGACATAAGGATCCAAATCTCAGAATTCCATGCCTGCTACCAGAATTGAGTTACGAGATTGCAAAATATGAAACTGTATAAACCGACTCTTTGAAATGAGTGTACCAGTTGCATATTTCGTACCGACGACCATTCGGCAACCACTGCTTCTCCAATTTTGGTGCTATCTACAATGTTTTTCATAAATAATGTCGTGAATTCTTTCGTAATGGTCTGCTTCATGCCTTTCATTTATAACAGAAATTGCTTCAGTTTGCACACCACTATACGCACACCTAGGATTAGGATCATCCATGCATTTTCAGAGCTGTTGTTTTATCCTTCCATAAGCACTGCTGATCTTAACGAACTTCGTATAACGCGGTTGTCATGCGTGTGCAGAGGTTGAAATGTTGATTTGCTTGCAAGTGCTTGCTACACAACAGAACGTATTCTCGATTTGTTAATGCCGATTGAAGTTATAGTATAATCCGTTGTGTGTGCAGCTGCTTTTCATGAGAACACCAAACGAAACGAAGCTTCCATTTCCTCTTCTGGCCTCTTTAGACGCTCCGTCTTTAACTTATGACACCATACTCCAATGTGTTTCCAAACCTCCGATTTCTACTTTCGCGCCTCTTCTATTGTCGGCAACGTCGGTTTTCTTGTATGTAAATAAGACGCACAAGACTTTTTGCAGTGGTGAATATAATTTGGAACACATGCGAAAATATCTTCCGCTTCTGAATTGCGGTTAACCTCGATGATGGCTTTTTGGGCTGCAACATTGGTTTCCTTGACAATGAATGAAATTTCAAACTATTGATTTTTTCACAAGGTATCAAGAGACCACATGTTGCAACGCTATTGTTTTCATTTCACATTTATACGGAGAAAATGTATGCAGTATGATGATGGATACTCTTTTGTGCAACGCGTATTTTGCTGACCCTACAACAAGAAACCAAGCCATCTAAAGATATGAGTTTTCACGACAGATAAAATTCCGCGCAGAAATCATCAACAATATGAAGGAAGAGGAATTGTTTTCCACGGTTTGCAGCATTGCTCTCTCTTTGATCTTCTTCAACTGAATCCATTGTATGCACCTTAGGATTGCAACGTGATTAGACATAAGAGATCCGTTCTCCAGAATTCCATTCTTGCTACCAAAATTCAGTTACGAGATTTCGAAAGTATGAAGCTGTAAGAAGCGTCACTTTGAGATGTATCTACCAGTTGCATATTTCGTATCCACGACCATTCGGCAACCAATGCTTCGCCAATTTTCGTCGTATATATAATGCTTTTCATTAATGATGTCGTGATTTCTTTTGTAATGGTCTGCTTCATGCCTTTCATCCATAACAGAAATTGCTTTTGTTCGCACACCACTAAACGCCCACTTAGGATTAGCCTCATCTATGCATTTCCAAACCTGTTGTTTCATCCTTTCCGTAAGCACTGCTGAACTTGGCAAACTTCGCATAACGTGGTTGTGATATGTGTGGAGAGGTTGAAATGTTGATTTGATCACGCAAGTGCTTGCTACATAACAGAACGTATTCTCGGTTTTGTGAATGCCGATTGAATTTATAGTATAATCTGTTGTATGTACAGCTGCTTCGATGAGAACAGCAAAAGTATCGAACCTTTTGTATCCTCTTCTGGCCTCTTCTGACAGTTTAAAACAGCTTTTGGAAACGTTCCCAGTATTTTTCAATATCTTAGTTTTCCGCTTTCCTGTCTATTCCATTGTCGGAATCGGCGATCTTCTTCTACGGGAACAATATTTCAAATCCATTTTGCCATGTCAAACATATTTTGAAACACGTGCAAAAGTATCTTTTTTTTCTGAAATACGATGAATCTCAATGATTGGTCTTCCGTCTGCAACATTGGTTTCCTTGACAATAAATAAAATTTCAAACTATTCATTTCTTCGCAAGCAATCTGAAGACCAACTTTTTAAACGCTGTTGTTTTTAGTTCACATTCTTACAGAGAAACTGTATGCAGTATGCAAATGGATATTCTTTCGAGCAACGCGCATTTTGTTGAGCCTGCAAGAAGAAACCAAGCCAACTAAAGATCTCAATTTCTTCGACAGAACAAATTACGCGCAGAGGTCACTAACAATATGTAGGAAGAGGAATGGTTTTATACGGTTTGCAGCATTGCTCCCTCCTTTGATCATCTTGAACTGAATCCGTTTTCAAGTGCTTAGGTGCCTACGTGATTAGACATAAGAGGTCTCTTCTTAGAATTCCATCCTTGCTACGACAATTCAGTTTCGAAATTTCAACAGTATGAAATTGTAACAAGCGTCTCTTTGCGCTGAGTGCACCAGTTGCATATTTGGTATCGACGTCCATTCGGCGACCAATGCTTCGCCAATTTTGGTCGTATCTATAATTATTTTCATAAATGATGTGAAGATTTTTTTTGTAATGCTCTGCTTCATGTCTTTTATCCATAACGGAAAGTGCTTTTGTTTGCACACCACTAAACGCCCACTTAGGATTAGCCTCATCTATGCATTTCCAAACCTGTTGTTTTATCCTTCCATAAGCACTGCTGAACTTGGCAAACTTCGTATAACGCGGTTGCGATATGTGTGGAGATTTTGAAATGGTAATTTGCTTGCAAGTTTTTGCTAAACAACTCAACGTATTCTACGTTGTTTAATACCGATTGAATTTATAATTCAATCTGTTGTGAGTGCAGCGGCTTTTCATAAGAAAACCAAACGAGACGAAGCTTCTATATCCTCTTCTGGCATCTTCAGACGCTCCGTCTTTAACTTTTTATACCATATTCCAATGTGTTTCGAAACCTCTGATTTCAACATTTTCGTCTTTTCCATTGTCGGCAACGTCGATTTTCTTGTATGTAAGTAAGACACACAAGGCTTTTTGCTGTGGTAAACATAATTTGGAACACATGCGAAAATATCTTTCGTTTCTGAAATACGGTCAACCTCAATGATGGGTCTTTGGATTGCAACATTGGTTTCCTTGACGATGAATAAAATTTCAAACTCTTGATTTTTTCGCAAGGTATCAATAGACTACATGTTTGAACCCTATTTTTTCCAATTCACATGTTAACGGAGAAAATGTATGCAGTATGCAGATGGATACTGTTTTGTGCAACGCGTATTTTGCTGACCCTGCAAAAACAAACCAAGCAATCTAAAGATATCAATTTTCACGAAAGATCAAATTCCGTATAGAAGTCACTAACAATATGAAGGAAGAGGAAAGGTTTCCGTCAAATTACTGCATTGCTCTCTTCTTTGATCGTCTTCAACTGTATCCATTGTGTACACCTAAGATGCCAACATGATTACACATAAGAGATCCGATCTAAGAATTCCATTCTTCTGAAATTCAGTTACTGAATTTAAAATATGAAGTAGCGAAACGTCTTTGACATGAGTGTACCAGTTGCATATTTCGTATCGACGACCATTCGGCAACCACTGCCTCGCCAATTTTGGTGCTATCTGTAATGCTTTTTATAAATGATGTCTTCATTTCTTTTTCAATGGTCCGCTTCATGTCTTTTATCCATAACAGAAATTCCTTTTGTTTGCACACCACTATGAGCACACCTAGGATTAGGATCATCTTTGCATATCTATACCTGTTGTATTATCCTTTCTTCAGCACTGCTAATCTCAACGAACTTCGTAGAACGCGGTTTTCATGCGTTTGCAGAAGTTGAAATGTTTATTTGCTTGCAGGTGCTTGCTACACAACAGAACGTATTCTCGGTTTGTTAATGCCGATTGAATTTTTAGTATAATCTGTTGTATGTACAGCTGCTTCGCATGAGAACAGCAAACAAAACGAAGCTTCTATATCCTCTTCTGGCATCTTCAGACGCTCCGAATTTAACTTTTCACACCATATTCCAATGTGTTTCGAATCCTCTGATTTCCACTTTTTCGTCTTTTCCATTGTGGGCAACGTCGATTTTCTTGTATGTAAGTAAGACACACAAGGCTTTTTGCAGAGGTAAACATAATTTGGAACACACGCGAAAATATTCTTCGTTTCTGATATACGGTTAACCTCAATGATGAGTCCTTGGATTGCAACATTGGTTTCCTTGACAATGAATAACACTTCAAACTATTGACTTTTTCGCAAGCTATCATGAGACCACATGTTGCAACACTATTTTTTCCAATTCACATGTTAACGGAGAAAATGTATGCAGTATGAAGATGGATACTCTATTGTGGAACGCGTATTTTGCTGACCCTGCAACAACAAACCAAGCCATCTAAAGATATCAATTTTCACGGCAGATCAAATTCCCTGCAGAAGTCACTAACAATATGAAGAAAGAGGAAAGGTTTCCGTCAAATTACAGCATTGCTCTCTTCTTTGATCGTCTTCAACTGGATCCATTGTGCACACCGTAGTTGAAAACATGATTAGACATAAAGTCCGATCTCAGATTTCACTCTTGCTACCTGAGATTCTGTTACGAGATTTCAAAATGAGCAAGAATAAACTCTTTGTGCGGTATTTTCAGTTGCATATTTCGTATCAATGACCATTCAGCAGCCACTGCTTCGCCAATTTTGGTGCTATCTCTAATGCCTTTCATAAATAATGTCTTGATTTCTTTTGTAATGGTCCGCTTCATGTTTTATCATGGCTGAAATTCACTTTTGTTTTACCACTGTGCGCACACCTAGGATTAGGATCATCTATGCATATCCATACCTGTTGTTTTATCCTTCCTTAAGCACTGATAATCTCAACGAACTTCGTAGAACGCGGTTGTCATGCGTTTGCAGAAGCTTAAATGTTGATTTGCTTGCAACTGCTTGCTACACAACAGAACGTACTCTCGGTTTGTTAAAGCCGATTGAATTTATAGTATAATCTGTTGTATGTACAGCCTCTTCGCATGAGAACAGCAAACCAAACGAAGCTTCTATATCCTCTTCTGGCATCTTCAGACGCTCCGTCTTTAACTTTTCACACCATATTCCAATGTGTTTTGAAACCTCTGATTAGCACTTTTTCGTCTTTTCCATTGTCGGCAACGTCAATTTTCTTGTATGTAAGTAAGACACCAAGGCTTTTTGCAATGGTAAACATGATTTTGAACACATGCGAAAATATGTTATTTTCTGAAATACAATTAATCTCAATCATGGCTCTTTGGATTGCAACATTGGTTTCCTTGACTATGAATAAAATTTCAAACTATTGACTTTTTCGCAAGCTATCATGAGACCACATGTTGCAACACTATTTTTTCCAATTCACATGTTAACGGAGAAAATGTATGCAGTATGCAGATGGATACTCTATTGTGGAACGCGTATTTTGCTGACCCTGCAACAACAAACCAAGCCATCTAAGGATATCAATTTTCACGGCAGATCAAATTCCCTGCAGAAGTCACTAACAATATGAAGGAAGAGGAAAGGTTTCCGCCAAATTGCAGCATAGCTCTCTTCTTTGATCATCTTCAACTGAATCCATTGTGTACAGTTTTGATGCCAACGTGATTAGACATAAGAGAAATGATCTCAGAATTCCATTCTTGCCAAAAGAATTCAGTTACGAGATTTCAAAACTATGGAACTGTAAGAAGCGTCTCTTCCACATGAATGTACCAGTTGCATATTTCGTATCGACAACCATTCGGCAACCAATGCTTCGCCAATTTTGGTACTACCTATAATGCTTTAGATAAATGATGTCTTGATTTCTTTAATAATGGTACGCTTCTTGCCTTTTATCCATAACAGAAATTTCTTTTGTTTCCACACCACTATGCGCACACCTAGGATTCGGATCATCTATGCATATCCATACCTGTTGTTTTATCCTTCCTTAAGCACTGCTAATTTCAACGAACTTCGTAGAACGCGGTTGTCATGCGTGTGCAGAGGTTGAAATGTTGATTTCCTTGCAAGTTCTTGCTGCACAACAGAACGTATTCTCGGTTTGTTAATGCCGATTGAATTTATAGTATAATCTGTTGTATGTAGAGCTGCTTCGCATGAGAACTGCAACCCAAACGATGCTTCTATATCTTCTTCTTTCATCTTCAGACGCTCCGCATTTAACTTTTCACACCATATTCCAGTGTGTTTCGAAACTTCTGATTTCCACTTTTTCGTCTTTTCCATTGTCGGCAACGTCGATTTTCTTCTATGTAAGTAAGACACCAAGGCTTTTTGCAATGGTAAACATAATTTTGAACACATGCGAAAATATGTTATTTTCTGAAATACAATTAATCTCAATCATGGCTCTTTGGATTGCAACATTGGTTTCCTTCACAATGAATAAAATTTCAAACTATTGACTTTTTCGCAAGCTATCATGAGACCACATGTTGCAACACTATTTTTTCCAATTCACATGTTAACGGAGAAACTGTATGCAGTATGAAGATGGATACTCTTTTGTGCAAAGCGTATTTTGCTGACCCTGCAACAACAAACCAAGCCATCTAAAGATATCAATTTTTACGGCAGATCAAATTCCCCGCAGAAGTCACTAACAATATGAAGAAAGAGGAAAGGTTTCCGACAAACTGCAGCATTGCTCTCTTCTTTGATCGTCTTGAACTGGATCCATTGTGTACACCTTAGATGCCAACATGATTAGACATAAGAGATCCGATCTCAGAATTCCATTCTTGCTGCCCGAATTGAGTCACGAGATTTCAAAATATGAAACTGTAAAAACCGACTCTTTGACATGAGTGTACCAGTTGCATATTTCGTATCGACGACCATTCGGCAACCACTTCTTCGCCAATTTTGGTGCTATCTACAATGCCTTTTAAAAATAATGTCGTGAAGTCTTTTCTAATGGTCTGCTTCATGCCTTTCATCCATAACAGAAAGTGCTTCTGTTTCCACACCACTATACGCACACCTAGAATTAGGATCATCTATGTATTTTCAAAGCTGTTTTTTTATCCTTCCATAAGCACTGCTAATCTTAACGAACTTCGTATAACGCGGTTGTCATGCGTGTGCAGAGGTTGAAATTTTGATTTGCTTGCAAGTGCTTGCTACACAACAGAACGTATTCTCGGTTTGTTAATGCCGATTGAATTTGTAGTATAATCTGTTGTACGTACAGCTGCTTCGCATGAGAACAGCAAACCAAACGAAGCTTCTATATCCTCTTCTGGCATCTTCAGACGCTCCGTCTTTAACTTTTCACACCATATTCCAATGTGCTTTGAAACCTCTAATTACCACTTTTCCGTCTTTTCCATTGTCGGCAACGTCAATTTTCTTGTATGTAAGTAAGACACCAAGGCTTTTTGCAATGGTAAACATAATTTCGAACACATGCGAAAATATGTTGTTTTCTGAAATACAATAAATCTCAATCATGGCTCTTTGGATTGCAACATTGGTTTCCTTGACAATGAATAAAATTTCAAACTATTGACTTTTTCGCAAGCTATTATGGGACCACATGTTGCAACACTATTTTTTCCAATTCATATGTTAACGGAGAAAATGTATGCAGTATGCAAATGGATACTCTTTTGTGCAACGCGTATTTTGCTGACCCTGCAACAACAAACCAAGCCATCTAAAGATATCAATTTTCACGGCAGATCAAATTCCCTGTCAGAAGTCACTAACAATATGAAGAAAGAGGAAAGGTTTCCGACAAATTGCAGCATTGCTCTCTTCTTTGATCGTCTTCAACTGGATCCATTGTGTACACCTTAGATGCCAACATGATTGGACATAAGAGATCCGATCTCGGAATTCCATTCCTGCTACCAGAATTGAGTTACGAGATTTTAAAATATGAAACTGTATAAACCGACTCTTTGATATGAGTGTACCAGTTGCATAATTCGTATCGACGACCATTCGGCAACCACTTCTTCGCCAATTTTGCTGCTATCTACAATGCCTGTTAAAAATAATGTCGTGAATTCTTTTCCAATGGTCTGCTTCATGCCTTTCATCCATAACAGAAAGTGCTTCTGTTTGCTCACCACTATACGCACACCTAGGATTAGGATCATCTATGCATTTTCAAAGCTGTTTTTTATCCTTCCATAAGCACTGCTAATCTTAACGAACTTCGTATAACGCCGTTGTCAGGCGTGTGCAGAGGTTGAAATGTTGATTTGCTTGCAAGTGCTTGCTGCGCAACAGAACGTATTCTCGGTTTGTTAATGCCGATTGAATTTGTAGTATAATCTGTTGTACGTACAGCTGCCTCGCATGAGAACAGCAAACCAAACGAAGCTTCTATATCCTCTTCTGGCATCTTCAGACGCTCCGTCTTTAACTTTTCACACCATATTCAAATGTGTTTTGAAACCTCTGATTAAAACTTTTTCGTCTTTTCCATTGTCGGCAACGTCAATTTTCTTGTATGTAAGTAAGACACCAAGGCTTTTTGCAATGGTAAACATGATTTCGAACACATGCGAAAATATGTTATTTTCTGAAATACAATTAATCTCAATCATGGCTCTTTGGATTGCAACATTGGTTTCCTTGACAATGAATAATATTTCAAACTATTGACTTTTTCGCAAGCTATTATGAGACCACATGTTGCAACACTATTTTTTCCAATTCACATGTTAACGGAGAAAATGTATACAGTATGCAAATGGATACTCTTTTGTGCAACGCGTATTTTGCTGACCCTGCAACAACAAACCAAGCCATCTAAAGATATCAATTTTCACGGCAGATCAAATTCCCTGCAGAAGTCACTAACAATATTAAGAAAGAGGAAAGGTTTCCGACAAATTGCAGCATTGCTCTCTTCTTTGATCGTCTTCAACTGGATCCATTCAGTACACCTTAGATGCCAACATGATTAGACATAAGAGATCCGATCTCAGAATTCCATTCTTGCTACCAGAATTGAGTTACGAGATTTCAAAATATGAAACTGTAAAAACCGACTCTGTCACATGAGTGTACCAGTTGCAGATTTCGTATCGAGGACCATTCGGCAACCACTTCTTCGCCAATTTTGGTGCTATCTACAATGCCTTTTAAAAATAATGTCGTGAATTCTTTTCTAAAGGTCTGCTTCATGCCTTTCATCCATAACAGAAAGTGCTTCAGTTTGCACACCACTATACGCACACCTAGGATTAGGATCATCTATGCATTTTCAAAGCTGTTTTTTTATCCTTCCATAAGCACTGCTAATCTTAACGAACTTCGTATAACGCGGTTGTCATGCGTGTGCAGAGGTTGAAATGTTGATTTGCTTGCAAGTGCTTGCTACACAACAGAACGTATTCTCGGTTTGTTAATGCCGATTGAATTTATAGTATAATCTGTTGTACGTACAGCTGCTTCGCATGAGAACAGCAAACCAAACGAAGCTTCTATGTCCTCTTCTGGCATCTTCAGACGCTCCGTCTTTAACTTTTCACACCATATTCAAATGTGTTTTGAAACCTCTGATTACCACTTTTTCGTCTTTTCCATTGTCGGCAACGTCAATTTTCTTGTATGTAAGTAAGACACCAAGGCTTTTTGCAATGGTAAACATAATTTTAAACACATGCGAAAATATGTTATTTTCTGAAATACAATTAATCTCAATCATGGCTCTTTGGATTGCAACATTGGTTTCCTTCACAATGAATAAAATTTCAAACTATTGACTTTTTCGCAAGCTATCATGAGACCACATGTTGCAACACTATTTTTTCCAATTCACATGTTAACGGAGAAAATGTATGCAGTATGCAAATGGATACTCTTTTGTGCAACGCGTATTTTGCTGACCCTGCAACAACAAACCAAGCCATCTAAAGATATCAATTTTCACGGCAGATCAAATTCCTTGCAGAGGTCACTAACAATATGAAGAAAGAGGAAAGGTTTCCGACAAATTGCAGCATTGCTCTCTTGTTTGATCGTCTTCAATTGGATCCATTGTGTACACCTTAGATGCCAACCTGATTAGACATAAGAGATCCGATCTCAGAATTCCATTCTTGCTACCATAATTCAGTTACGAGATTTCAAAATATGAAACTGTAAGAACCGACACTTTGACATGAGTGTACCAGTTGCATATTTCGTATCCACGACCATTCGGCAACCACTGCTTCTCCAATTTTGGTGCTATCTACAATGCCTTTCATAAATAATGTCGTGAATTCTTTTGTAATGGTCTCCATCATGTCTTTCATCCATAACAGAAAGTGCTTCTGTTTCCACACCACTATACGCACACCTAGGATTAGAATCATCTATGCATTTTCAAAGCTGTTTTTTTATCCTTCCATAAGCACTGCTAATCTTAACGAACTTCGTATAACGCGGTTGTCATGCGTGTGCAGAGGTTGAAATTTTGATTTGCTTGCAAGTGCTTGCTACACAACAGAACGTATTCTCGGTTTGTTAATGCCGATTGAATTTGTAGTATAATCTGTTGTACGTACAGCTGCTTCGCATGAGAACAGCAAACCAAACGAAGCTTCTATATCCTCTTCTGGCATCTTCAGACGCTCCGTCTTTAACTTTTCACACCATATTCCAATGTGCTTTGAAACCTCTAATTACCACTTTTCCGTCTTTTCCATTGTCGGCAACGTCAATTTTCTTCTATGTAAGTAAGACACCAAGGCTTTTTGCAATAGTAAACATAATTTCGAACACATGCGAAAATATGTTGTTTTCTGAAATACAATTAATCTCAATCATGGCTCTTTGGATTGCAACATTGGTTTCCTTGACAATGAATAAAATTTCAAACTATTGACTTTTTCGCAAGCTATTATGGGACCACATGTTGCAACACTATTTTTTCCAATTCATATGTTAACGGAGAAAATGTATGCAGTATGCAGATGGATACTCTTTTGTGCAACGCGTATTTTGCTGACCCTGCAACAACAAACCAAGCCATCTAAAGATATCAATTTTCACGGCAGATCAAATTCCCTGCAGAAGTCACTAACAATATGAAGAAAGAGGAAAGGTTTCCGACAAATTGCAGCATTGCTCTCTTCTTTGATCGTCTTCAACTGGATCCATTGTGTACACCTTAGATGCCAACATGATTAGACATAAGAGATCCGATCTCAGAATTCCATTCTTGCTACCAGAATTGAGTTACGAGATTTCAAAATATGAAACTGTAAAAACCGACTCTTTGACATGAGTGTACCAGTTGCATATTTCGTATCGACGACCATTCGGCAACCACTTCTTCGCCAATTTTGGTGCTATCTACAATGCCTTTTAAAAATAATGTCGTGAATTCTTTTCTAATGGTCTGCTTCATGCCTTTCATCCATAACAGAAAGTGCTTCTGTTTGCACACCACTATACGCACACCTAGGATTAGGATCATCTATGCATTTTCAAAGCTGTTTTTTTATCCTTCCATAAGCACTGCTAATCTTAACGAACTTCGTATAACGCGGTTGTCATGCGTGTGCAGAGGTTGAAATGTTGATTTGCTTGCAAGTGCTTGCTACACAACAGAACGTATTCTCGGTTTGTTAATGCCGATTGAATTTATAGTATAATCTGTTGTACGTACAGCTGCTTCGCATGAGAACAGCAAACCAAACGAAGCTTCTATATCCTCTTCTGGCATCTTCAGACGCTCCGTCTTTAACTTTTCACACCATATTCAAATGTGTTTTGAAACCTCTGATTACCACTTTTTCGTCTTTTCCATTGTCGGCAACGTCAATTTTCTTGTATGTAAGTAAGACACCAAGGCTTTTTGCAATGGTAAACATAATTTTGAACACATGCGAAAATATGTTATTTTCTGAAATACAATTAATCTCAATCATGGCTCTATGGATTGCAACATTGGTTTCCTTGACAATGAATAAAATTTCAAACTATTGACTTTTTCGCAAGCTATCATGAGACCACATGTTGCAACACTATTTTTTCCAATTCACATGTTAACGGAGAAAATGTATGCAGTATGCAAATGGATACTCTTTTGTGCAACGCGTATTTTGCTGACCCTGCAACAACAAACCAAGCCATCTAAAGATATCAATTTTCACGGCAGATCAAATTCCCTGCAGAAGTCACTAACAATATGAAGAAAGAGGAAAGGTTTCCGACAAATTGCAGCATTGCTCTCTTCTTTGATCGTCTTCAACTGGATCCATTGTGTACACCTTAGATGCCAACATGATTAGACATAAGAGATCCGATCTCAGAATTCCATTCCTGCTACCAGAATTGAGTTACGAGATTTTAAAATATGAAACTGTATAAACCGACTCTTTGAAATGAGTGTACCAGTTGCATATTTCGTACCGACGACCATTCGGCAACCACTGCTTCGCCAATTTTGGTGCTATCTACAATGTTTTTCATAAATAATGTCGTGAATTCTTTCGTAATGGTCTGCTTCATGCCTTTCATTTATAACAGAAATTGCTTCAGTTTGCACACCACTATACGCACACCTAGGATTAGGATCATCCATGCATTTTCAGAGCTGTTGTTTTATCCTTCCATAAGCACTGCTGATCTTAACGAACTTCGTATAACGCGGTTGTCATGCGTGTGCAGAGGTTGAAATGTTGATTTGCTTGCAAGTGCTTGCTACACAACAGAACGTATTCTCGATTTGTTAATGCCGATTGAAGTTATAGTATAATCTGTTGTATGTATAGCTGCTTCGCATGAGAATACCAAACGAGACGAAGCTTCTATATCCTCTTCTGCCATCTTCAGACGCTCCGTCTTTAACTTTTCACACCATATTCAAATGTGTTTCGAAACCTCTGATTTACACTTTTTCGTCTTTTCCATTGTGGGCAACGTCGATTTTCTTGTATGTTAGTAAGACACACAAGGCTTTTTGCTGTGGTAAACATAATTTGGAACACATGCGAAAATATGTTATTTTCTGAAATACAATTAATCTCAATCATGGCTCTTTGGATTGCAACATTGGTTTCCTTGACAATGAATAAAATTTCAAACTATTGGCTTTATCGCAAGCTATTATGAGACCACATGTTGCAACACTATTGTTTTCATTTCACATGTTCACGGAGAAAATCTATGTAGTATGCAGATGGATACTCTTCTGTGCAACGCGTATTTTGCTGACCCTGCAACCACAAACCAAGCCATCTAAAGATATCAATTTTCACGACAGATCAAATTCCGCGCAGAAGTCACTAACAATATGAAGGAAGAGGAAAGGTTTTCCACAAATTGCAGCATTGCTCTCCTCTTTGATCTTCTTCAACTGAATCCATTGTGTTCACCTTAGATTGCAACGTGATTAGACATAAGAGATCCGTTCTCAGAATTCCATTCTTGCTACCAGAATTCAGTTACGAGATTTCGAAAGTATGAAACTGTAAGAAGCGTCTCTTTGAGATGGACGTGCCAGTTGCAAATTTCGTATCCACGACCATTCGGCAACCAATGCTTCGCCAATTTTCGTCGTATCTATAATGCCTTTCATTAATGATGTCGTGATTTCTTTTGTAATGGTCTGCTTCATGCCTTTCATCCCTAACAGAAATTGCTTTTGTTCGCACACCACTAAACGCCCACTTAGGATTAGCCTCATCTATGCATTTGCAAACCTGTTCTTTTATCCTTCCATAAGCACTGCTGAACTTGGCAAACTTCGCATAACGTGGTTGTGATATGTGTGGAGAGGTTGAAATGTTGATTTGATCGCAAGTGCTTGCTACATAACAGAACGTATTCTCGGTTTGTGAATGCCGATTGAATTTATAGTATAATCTGTTGTATGTACAGCTGCTTCGCATGAGAACAGCAAAAGTAACGAACCTTTTGTATCCTCTTCTGGCCTCTTCTGACGATTCAGCTCCAACTTTTCAAACGATTTCCCAGTATTTTTCAATATCTTAGTTTTCCGCTTTCCTGTCTATTCCATTGTCGGAATCGGCGATCTTCTTCTACGGGAACAATATTTCAAATCCATTTTGCCATGTCAAACATATTTTGAAACACGTGCAAAAGTATCTTTTTTTTCTGAAATACGATGAATCTCAATGATTGGTCTTCCGTCTGCAACATTGGTTTCCTTGACAATAAATAAAATTTCAAACTATTCATTTCTTCGCAAGCAATCTGAAGACCAACTTTTTAAACGCTGTTGTTTTTAGTTCACATTCTTACAGAGAAACTGTATGCAGTATGCAAATGGATATTCTTTCGAGCAACGCGCATTTTGTTGAGCCTGCAAGAAGAAACCAAGCCAACTAAAGATCTCAATTTCTTCGACAGAACAAATTACGCGCAGAGGTCACTAACAATATGTAGGAAGAGGAATGGTTTTATACGGTTTGCAGCATTGCTCCCTCCTTTGATCATCTTGAACTGAATCCGTTTTCAAGTGCTTAGGTGCCTACGTGATTAGACATAAGAGGTCTCTTCTTAGAATTCCATCCTTGCTACGACAATTCAGTTTCGAAATTTCAACAGTATGAAATTGTAACAAGCGTCTCTTTGCGCTGAGTGCACCAGTTGCATATTTGGTATCGACGTCCATTCGGCGACCAATGCTTCGCCAATTTTGGTCGTATCTATAATTATTTTCATAAATGATGTGAAGATTTTTTTTGTAATGCTCTGCTTCATGTCTTTTATCCATAACGGAAAGTGCTTTTGTTTGCACACCACTAAACGCCCACTTAGGATTAGCCTCATCTATGCATTTCCAAACCTGTTGTTTTATCCTTCCATAAGCACTGCTGAACTTGGCAAACTTCGTATAACGCGGTTGTGATATGTGTGGAGATTTTGAAATGGTAATTTGCTTACAAGTGTTTGCTAAACAACACAACGTATTCTTCGTTGTTTAATACCGATTGAATTTAGAATTCAATCTGTTGTGAGTGCAGCGGCTTTTCATAAGAACACCAAACGAGACGAAGCTTCTATATCCTCTTCAGGCATCTTCAGACGCTCCGTCTTTAACTTTTCATACCATATTCCAATGTGTTTCGAAACCTCTGATTTCAACTTTTTCGTCTTTTCCATTGTCGGCAACGTCGATTTTCTTGTATGTAAGTAAGACACACAAGGCTTTTTGCTGTGGTAAACATAATTTGGAACACATGCGAAAATATCTTTCGTTTCTGAAATACGGTCAACCTCAATGATGGGTCTTTGGATTGCAACATTGGTTTCCTTGACGATGAATAAAATTTCAAACTCTTGATTTTTTCGCAAGGTATCAATAGACTACATGTTTGAACCTTATTTTTTCCAATTCACATGTTAACGGAGAAAATGTATGCAGTATGCAGATGGATACTCTTTTGTGCAACGCGTATTTTGCTGACCCTGCAAAAACAAACCAAGCAATCTAAAGATATCAATTTTCACGAAAGATCAAATTCCGTATAGAAGTCACTAACAATATGAAGGAAGAGGAAAGGTTTCCGTCAAATTACTGCATTGCTCTCTTCTTTGATCGTCTTCAACTGTATCCATTGTGTACACCTAAGATGCCAACATGATTACGCATAAGAGATCCGATCTCAGATTTCCACTCTTGCTACCTGAATTCTGTTACGAGATTTCAAAATATGAAACTGTAAGAACCGACTCTTTGACATGAGTGTACCAGTTGCATATTTCGTATCGACGACCATTCGGCAACCACTGCTTCGCCAATTTTGGTGCTATCTACAATGCCTTTCATAAATAATGTCTTGATTTCTTTTGTAATGGTCCGCTTCATGTTTTTTATCCATAACAGAAATTCCTTTTGTTTGCACACCACTGTGCGCACACCTAGGATTAGGATCATCTATGCATATCCATACCTGTTGTTTTATCCTTCCTTAAGCACTGATAATCTCAACGAACTTCGTAGAACGCGGTTCTCATGCGTTTGCAGAAGCTTAAATGTTGATTTGCTTGCAACTGCTTGCTACACAACAGAACGTACTCTCGGTTTGTTAAAGCCGATTGAATTTATAGTATAATCTGTTGTATGTACAGCCTCTTCGCATGAGAACAGCAAACCAAACGAAGCTTCTATATCCTCTTCTGGCATCTTCAGACGCTCCGTCTTTAACTTTTCACACCATATTGCAATGTGTTTTGAAACCTCTGATTAGCACTTTTTCGTCTTTTCCATTGTCGGCAACGTCAATTTTCTTGTATGTAAGTAAGACACCAAGGCTTTTTGCAATGGTAAACATGATTTTGAACACATGCGAAAATATGTTATTTTCTGAAATACAATTAATCTCAATCATGGCTCTTTGGATTGCAACATTGGTTTCCTTGACTATGAATAAAATTTCAAACTATTGACTTTTTCGCAAGCTATCATGAGACCACATGTTGCAACACTATTTTTTCCAATTCACATGTTAACGGAGAAAATGTATGCAGTATGCAAATGGATACTCTATTGTGGAACGCGTATTTTGCTGACCCTGCAACAACAAACCAAGCCATCTAAAGATATCAATTTTCACGGCAGATCAAATTTCCTGCAGAAGTCACTAACAATATGAAGGAAGAGGAAAGGTTTCCGCCAAATTGCAGCATAGCTCTCTTCTTTGATCATCTTCAACTGAATCCATTGTGTACAGTTTTGATGCCAACGTGATTAGACATAAGAGAAATGATCTCAGAATTCCATTCTTGCCAAAAGAATTCAGTTACGAGATTTCAAAACTATGGAACTGTAAGAAGCGTCTCTTCCACATGAATGTACCAGTTGCATATTTCGTATCGACAACCATTCGGCAACCAATGCTTCGCCAATTTTGGTACTACCTATAATGCTTTAGATAAATGATGTCTTGATTTCTTTAATAATGGTACGCTTCTTGCCTTTTATCCATAACAGAAATTTCTTTTGTTTCCACACCACTATGCGCACACCTAGGATTCGGATCATCTATGCATATCCATACCTGTTGTTTTATCCTTCCTTAAGCACTGCTAATTTCAACGAACTTCGTAGAACGCGGTTGTCATGCGTGTGCAGAGGTTGAAATGTTGGTTTGCTTGCAAGTGCTTGCTGCACAACAGAACGTATTCTCGGTTTGTTAATGCCGATTGAATTTATAGAATAATCTGTTGTACGTACAGCTGCTTCGCATGAGAACAGCAAACCAAACGAAGCTTCTATGTCCTCTTCTGGCATCTTCAGACGCTCCGTCTTTAACTTTTCACACCATATTCGAATGTGTTTTGAAACCTCTGATTACCACTTTTTCGTCTTTTCCATTGTCGGCAACGTCAATTTTCTTGTATGTAAGTAAGACACCAAGGCTTTTTGCAATGGTAAACATAATTTTGAACACATGCGAAAATATGTTATTTTCTGAAATACAATTAATCTCAATCATGGCTCTTTGGATTGCAACATTGGTTTCCTTGACAATGAATAAAATTTCAAACTATTGACTTTTTCGCAAGCTATAATGAGACCACATGTTGCAACACTATTTTTTCCAATTCACATGTTAACGGAGAAAATGTATGCAGTATGCAAATGGATACTCTTTTGTGCAACGCGTATTTTGCTGACCCTGCAACAACAAACCAAGCCATCTAAAGATATCAATTTTCACGGCAGATCAAATTCCCTGCAGAAGTCACTAACAATATGAATAAAGAGGAAAGGTTTCCGACAAATTGCAGCATTGCTCTCTTCTTTGATCGTCTTCAACAGGATCCATTGCGTACACCTTAGATGCCAACATGATTACACATATAAGATCCGATCTCAGAATTCCATTCTTGCTACCAGAATTCAGTTACGAGATTTCAAAATATGAAACTGTAAGAACCGACACTTTGACATGAGTGTACCAGTTGCATATTTCGTATCGACGACCATTCGGCAACCACTGCTTCGCCAATTTTGGTGCTATCTACAATGCCTTTCATAAATAATGTCGTGAATTCTTTTGTTATAGTCTCCTTCATGTCTTTCATCCATAACACAAAGTGCTTCTGTTTGCACACCACTGTATGCACAAATAGGATTAGGATCATCTATGCATTTTCAAAGCTGTTTTTTTATCCTTCCATAAGCACTGCTAATCTTAACGAACTTCGGAGAACGCGGTTGTCATGCGTTTGCAGAAGTTGAAATGTTGATTTGCTTGCAACTGCTTGCTACACAACAGAACGTGCTCTCGGTTTGTTAATGCCGATTGATTTTATAGTATAATCTGCTGTATGTACAGCTGCTTCGCATGAGAACAGCAAAAGAAAAAAAGCTTCTATATCCTCTTCTGGCATCTTCAGACGCTCCGTCGTTAACATTTCACACCATATTCCGATGTGTTTCGAAACCTCTAATTTCCACTTTGTCGTCTTTTCCATTGTGGGCAACGTCGATTTTCTTGTATGGAAGTAAGACACACAAGGCTTTTTGCAGTGGTGAACATAATTTGGAACACATGCGAAAATATCTTTTGTTTCTGAAATGCAATGAATCTCAATAATGGCTATTTGGAATGCAACATTGGTTTCCTTGACAATGAATAAAATTTCAAACTATTGGCTTTATCGCAAGCTATTATGAGACCACATGTTGCAACACTATTTTTTTCAATTCACATCTTAACGGAGAAAATGTATGCAGTATGCAGATGGATACTCTATTGTGGAACGCGTATATTGCTGACCGTGCAACAACAAACCAAGCCATCTAAAGATATCAATTTTCACGGCAGATCAAATTCCCTGCAGAAGTCACTAACAATATGAAGAAAGAGGAAAGGTTTCCGTCAAATTACAGCATTGCTCTCTTCTTTGATCGTCTTCAACTGGATCCATTGTGTACACCTTAGATGCCAACATGATTAGACATAAGAGATCCGATCTCAGAATTCCATTCTTGCAACCAGAATTGAGTTACGAGATTTCAAAATATGAAACTGTAAAAACCGACTCTTTGACATGAGTGTTCCAGTTTCATATTTCGTATCGACGACCATTAGGCAACCACTGCTTCGCCAATTTTGGTGCTATCTACAATGCCTTTCATAAATAATGTCTTGATTTCTTTTGTAATGGTCCGCTTCATGCCTTTTATCCATAACAGAAATTCCTTTTGTTTGCACACCACTGTGCGCACACCTAGGATTAGTATCATCTATGCATATCCATACCTGTTGTTTTATCCTTCCTTAAGCACTGCTAATCTCAACGAACTTCGTAGAACGCGGTTGTCATGCGTTTGCAGAAGTTGAAATGTTGATTTGCTTGCAACTCCTTGCTACACAACAGAACGTGCTCTCGGTTTGTTAATGCCGATTGAATTTATAGTATAGTCTGTTGTATGTACAGCTGCCTCGCATGAGAACAGCAAACCAAACCAAGCTTCTATATCCTCTTCTGGCATCTTCAGACGCTTCGTCTTTAACTTATCACACCATATTCCAATGTGTTTTGAAACCTCTGATTACCACTTTTTAGTCTTTTCCATTGTCGGCAACGTCAATTTTCTTGTATGTAAGTAAGACACCAACGGTTTTTGCAATGGTAAACATAATTTTGAACACATGCGAAAATATGTTATTTTCTGAAATACAATTAATCTCAATCATGGCTCTTTGGATTACAAGATTGGTTTCCTTCACAATGAATAAAATTTCAAACTATTGACTTTTTCGCAAGCTATCATGAGACCACATGTTGCAACACTATTTTTTCCAATTCACATGTTAACGGAGAAAATGTATGCAGTATGCAAATGGATACTCTTTTGTGCAACGCGTATTTTGCTGACCCTGCAACAACAAACCAAGCCATCTAAAGATATCAATTTTCACGGCAGATCAAATTCCCTGCAGAAGTCACTAACAATATTAAGAAAGAGGAAAGGTTTCCGACAAATTGCAGCATTGCTCTCTTCTTTGATCGTCTTCAACTGGATCCATTGTGTACACCTTAGATGCCAACATGATTAGAGATAAGAGATCTGATCTCAGAATTCCATTCTTGCTACCAGAATTGAGTTACGAGATTTCAAAATATTAAACTGTAAAAACCGACTCTTTGACATGAGTGTACCAGTTGCATATTTCGTATCGACGACCATTCGGCAACCACTTCTTCGCCAATTTTGGTGCTATCTACAATGCCTTTTAAAAATAATGTCGTGAATTCTTTTCTAAAGGTCTGCTTCATGCCTTTCATCCATAACAGAAAGTGCTTCTTTTTGCACAGCACTGTGCGCACACCTAGGATTAGGATCATCTATGCATATCCATACCTGTTGTTTTATCCTTCCTTAAGCACTGCTAATCTCAACGAACATCGTAGAACGCGGTTGTCATGCGTGTGCAGAGGTTGAAATGTTGATTTGCTTGCAAGTGCTTGCTACACAACAGAACGTATTCTCGGTTTGTTAATGCCGATTGAATTTATAGTATAATCTGTTGTACGTACAGCTGCTTCGCATGAGAACAGCAAACCAAACGAAGCTTCTATGTCCTCTTCTGGCATCTTCAGACGCTCCGTCTTTAACTTTTCACACCATAGTAAAATGTGTTTTGAAACCTCTGATTACCACTTTTTCGTCTTTTCCATTGTCGGCAACGTCAATTTTCGTGTATGTAAGTAAGACACCAACGCTTTTTGCAATGGTAAACATAATTTTGAACACATGCGAAAATATGTTATTTTCTGAAATACAATTAATCTCAATCATGGCTCTTTGGATTGCAACATTGGTTTCCTTCACAATGAATAAAATTTCAAACTATTGACTTTTTCGCAAGCTATCATGAGACCACATGTTGCAACACTATTTTTTCCAATTCACATGTTAACGGAGAAAATGTATGCAGTATGCAAATGGATACTCTTTTGTGCAACGCGTATTTTGCTGACCCTGCAACAACAAACCAAGCCATCTAAAGATATCAATTTTCACGGCAGATCAAATTCCTTGCAGAAGTCCCTAACAATATGAAGGAAGAGGAAAGGTTTCCGACAAATTGCAGCATAGTTCTCTTCTTTGATCATCTTCAACTGAATCCATTGTGTACAGTTTTGATGCCAACGTGATTAGACAGAAGAGATCCTACCTCAGAATTCCATTCTTGCTACCAGAATTCAGTTACGAGATTTCAAAATATGGAACTGTAAGAACCGATTCTTTGACATGAGTGTACCAGTTGCATGTTTCCTATCGACGACCATTCGGCAACCACTGCTTCGCCAATTTTGGCGCTATCTACAATGCCTTTTAAAAATAATGTCGTGAATTCTTTTCTAATGGTATGCTTCATTCCTTTCATCCATAACAGAAAGTGCTTCTGTTTGCACACCACTATACGCACACCTAGGATTAGGATCATCTATGCATTTTCAAAGCTGTTTTTTTATCCTTCCATAAGCACTGCTAATCTTAACGAACTTCGTATAACGCGGTTGTCATGCGTGTGCAGAGGTTGAAATGTTGATTTGGTTGCAATTGCTTGCTACACAACAGAACGTATTCTCGGTTTGTTAATGCCGATTGAATTTATAGTATAATCTGCTGTATGTACAGCTGCTTCGCATGAGAACAGCAAAAGAAACAAAGCTTCTATATCCTCTTCTGGCATCTTCAGACGCTCCGTCTTTAACATTTCACACCATATTCCAATGTGTTTCGAAACCTCTAATTTCCACTTTGTCGTCTTTTCGATTGTCGGCAACGTCAATTTTCTTGTATGTAAGTAAGACACCAAGGCTTTTTGCAATGGTAAACATCATTTTGAACACATGCGAAAATATGTTATTTTCTGAAATACAATTAATCTCAATCATGGCTCTTTGGATTGCAACATTGGTTTCCTTGACAATGAATAAAATTTCAAACTATTGACTTTTTCGCAAGCTATCATGAGACCACATGTTGCAACACTATTTTTTCCAATTCACATGTTAACGGAGAAAATGTATGCAGTATGAAGATGGATACTCTTTTGTGCAAAGCGTATTTTGCTGACCCTGCAACAACAAACCAAGCCATCTAAAGATATCAATTTTCACGACAGATCAAATTCCGTGCAGAAGTCACTAACAATATGAAGGAAGAGGAAAGGTTTCCGTCAAATTACAGCATTGCTCTCTTCTTTGATCGTCTTCAACTGGATCCATTGTGTACACCTTAGATGCCAACATGATTAGACATAAGAGATCCGATCTCAGAATTCCATTCTTGCTACCAGAATTGAGTTACGAGATTTCAAAATATGAAACTGTAAAAACCGACTCTTTGACATGAGTGTTCCAGTTGCATATTTCGTATCGACGACCATAAGGCAACCACTGCTTCGCCAATTTTGGTGCTATCTACAATGCCTTTCATAAATAATGTCTTGATTTCTTTTGTAATGGTCCGCTTCATGCCTTTTATCCATAACAGAAATTCCTTTTGTTTGCACACCACTGTGCGCACACCTAGGATTAGTATCATCTATGCATATCCATACCTGTTGTTTTATCCTTCCTTAAGCACTGCTAATCTCAACGAACTTCGTAGAACGCGGTTGTCATGCGTTTGCAGAAGTTGAAATGTTGATTTGCTTGCAACTGCTTGCTACACAACAGAACGTGCTCTCGGTTTGTTAATGCCGATTGAATTTAAAGTATAATCTGCTGTATGTACAGCTGCTTCGCATGAGAAAGGCAAAAGAAACAAAGCTTCTATATCCTCTTCTGGCATCTTCAGACGCTCCGACTTTAACATTTCACACCATATTCCAATGTGTTTCGAAACCTCTAATTTCCACTTTGTCGTCTTTTCCATTGTGGGCAACGTCGATTCTCTTGTATGGAAGTAAGACACACAAGGCTTTTTGCAGTGGTAAACATAATTTGGAACACATGCGAAAATATCTTTCGTTTCTGAAATGCAATGAATCTCAATAATGGCTATTTGGATTGCAACATTGGTTTCCTTGACAATGAATAAAATTTCAAACTATTGATTTTTTCGCAAGGTATCAATAGACCACATGTTGCAACGCTATTGTTTTCATTTCACATGTTTACGGAGAAAATGTATGCAGTATGCAGATGGATACTCTATTGTGGAACGCGTATATTGCTGACCCTGCAACAACAAACCAAGCCATCTAAAGATATCAATTTTCACGGCAGATCAAATTCCCTGCAGAAGTCACTAACAATATGAAGAAAGAGGAAAGGTTTCCGTCAAATTACAGCATTGCTCTCTTCTTTGATCGTCTTCAACTGGATCCATTGTGTACACCTTAGATGCCAACATGATTAGACATAAGAGATCCGATCTCAGAATTCCATTCTTGCTACCAGAATTGAGTTACGAGATTTCAAAATATGAAACTGTAAAAACCGACTCTTTGACATGAGTGTACCAGTTGCATATTTCGTATCGACGACCATTCGGCAACCACTGCTTCGCCAATTTTGGTGCTATCTACAATGCCTTTTAAAAATAATGTCGTGAATTCTTTTCTAATGGTCTGCTTCATGCCTTTCATCCATAACAGAAAGTGCTTCTGTTTGCACACCACTATACGCACACCTAGGATTAGGATCATCTATGCATTTTCAAAGCTGTTTTTTTATCCTTCCATAAGCACTGCTAATCTTAACGAACTTCGTATAACGCGGTTGTCATGCGTGTGCAGAGGTTGAAATGTTGATTTGCTTGCAAGTGCTTGCTACACAACAGAACGTATTCTCGGTTTGTTAATGCCGATTGAATTTATAGTATAACCTGTTGTATGTACAGCTGCTTCGCATGAAAACAGCAAACCAAACGAAGCTTCTATATCCTCTTCTGGCATCTTCAGACGCTCCGTCTTTAACTTTTCACACAATATTCCAATGTGTTTTGAAACCTCTGATTACCACTTTTTCGTCTTTTCAATTGTCGGCAACGTCAATTTTCTTGTATGTAAGTAAGACACCAAGGCTTTTTGCAATGGTAAACATCATTTTGAACACATGCGAAAATATGTTATTTTCTGAAATACAATTAATCTGAATCACGGCTCTTTGGATTGCAACATTGGTTTCCTTGACAATGAATAAAATTTCAATCTATTGACTTTTTCGCAAGCTATCATGAGACCACATGTTGCCACACTATTTTTTCCAATTCACATGTTAACGGAGAAAATGTATGCAGTATGCAGATGGATACTCTTTTGTGCAACGCGTATTTTGCTGACCCTGCAACAACAAACCAAGCAATCTAAAGATATCAATTTTCACGACAGATCAAATTCCTTTCAGAAGTCACTAACAATATGAAGGAAGAGGAAAGGTTTCCGTCAAAATACTGCATTGCTCTCTTCTTTGATCGTCTTCAACTGTATCCATTGTGTACACCTTAGATGCCAACATGATTACACATAAGAGATCCGATCTCAGAATTCCACTCTTGCTACCAGAATTGAGTTACGAGATTTGAAAATATGAAACTGTAAAAACCGACTCTTTGACATGAGTGTACCAGTTGCATATTTCGTATCGACGACCATTCGGCAACCACTGCTTCGCGAATTTTGGTGCTATCTACAATGCCTTTCATAAATAATGTCTTGATTTCTTTTGTAATGGTCCGCTTCATGCCTTTTATCCATAACAGAAATTCCTTTTGTTTGCACACCACTGTGCGCACACCTAGGATTAGGATCATCTATGCATATCCATACCTGTTGTTTTATCCTTCCTTAAGCACTGCTAATCTCAACGAACTTCGTAGAACGCGGTTGTCATGCGTTTGCAGAAGTTGAAATGTTGATTTGCTTGCAACTGCTTGCTACACAACAGAACGTGCTCTCGGTTTGTCAATGCTGATTGAATTTATAGTATAATCTGCTGTATGTACAGCTGCTTCGCATGAGAACAGCAAAAGAAACAAAGCTTCTATATCCTCTCCTGGCATCTTCAGACGCTCCGTCTTTAACATTTCACACCATATTCCGATGTGTTTCGAAACCTCTAATTTCCACTTTGTCCTCTTTTCCATTGTGGGCAACGTCGATTTTCTTGTATGGAAGTAAGACACACAAGGCTTTTTGCAGTGGTGAACATAATTTGGAACACATGCGAAAATATCTTTTGTTTCTGAAATGCAATGAATCTCAATAATGGCTATTTGGAATGCAACATTGGTTTCCTTGAATATGAAGAAAATTTCAAACTATTGGCTTTATCGCAAGCTATAATGAGAACACATGTTGCAACACTATTTTTTCCAATTCACATCTTAACGGAGAAAATGTATGCAGTATGCAGATGCATACTCTTTTGTGCAACGCGTATTTTGCTGACCCTGCAACAACAAACCAAGCCATCTAAAGATATCAATTTTCACGGCAGATCAAATTCCCTGCAGAAGTCACTAACAATATGAAGAAAGAGGAAAGGTTTCCGACAAATTGCAGCATTGCTCTCTTCTTTGATCGTCTTCAACTGGATCCATTGTGTACACCTTAGATGCCAACATGATTAGACATAAGAGATCCGATCTCAGAATTCCATTCTTGCTACCAGAATTGAGTTACGAGATTTCAAAATATGAAACTGTAAAAACCGACTCTTTGACATGAGTGTTCCAGTTGCATATTTCGTATCGACGACCACTAGGCAACCACTGCTTCGCCAATTTTGGTGCTATCTACAATGCCTTTCATAAATAATGTCTTGATTTCTTTTGTAATGGTCCGCTTCATGCCTTTTATCCATAACAGAAATTCCTTTTGTTTGCACACCACTGTGCGCACACCTAGGATTAGTATCATCTATGCATATCCATACCTGTTGTTTTATCCTTCCTTAAGCACTGCTAATCTCAACGAACTTCGTAGAACGCGGTTGTCATGCGTTTGCAGAAGTTGAAATGTTGATTTGCTTGCAACTGCTTGCTACACAACAGAACGTGCTCTCGGTTTGTTAATGCCGATTGAATTTATAGTATAATCTGTTGTATGTACAGCTGCCTCGCATGAGAACAGCAAACCAAACGAAGCTTCTATATCCTCTTCTGGCATCTTCAGACGCTTCGTCTTTAACTTATCACACCATATTCCAATGTGTTTTGAAACCTCTGATTACCACTTTTTAGTCTTTTCCATTGTCGGCAACGTCAATTTTCCTGTATGTAAGTAAGACACCAAGGCTTTTTGCAATGGTAAACATAATTTTGAACATATGCGAAAATATGTTATTTTCTGAAATACAATTAATCTCAATCATGGCTCTTTGGATTGCAACATTGGTTTCCTTGACAATGAATAAAATTTCAAACTATTGACTTTTTCGCAAGCTATCATGAGACCACATGTTGCAACACTATTTTTTCCAATTCACATGTTAACGGAGAAAATGTATGCAGTATGCAAATGGATACTCTTTTGTGCAACGCGTATTTTGCTGACCCTGCAACAACAAACCAAGCCATCTAAAGATATCAATTTTCACGGCAGATCAAATTCCCTGCAGAAGTCACTAACAATATGAAGAAAGAGGAAAGGTTTCCGACAAATTGCAGCATTGCTCTCTTCTTTGATCGTCTTCAACTGGATCCATTGTGTACACCTTAGATGCCAACATGATTAGACATAAGAGATCCGATCTCAGAATTCCATTCTTGCTACCAGAATTGAGTTACGAGATTTCAAAATATGAAACTGTAAAAACCGACTCTTTGACATGAGTGTTCCAGTTGCATATTTCGTATCGACGACCATTAGGCAACCACTGCTTCGCCAATTTCGGTGCTATCTACAATGCCTTTCATAAACAATGTCTTGATTTCTTTTGTAATGGTCCGCTTCATGCCTTTTATCCATAACAGAAATTCCTTTTGTTTGCACACCACTGTGCGCACACCTAGGATTAGTATCATCTATGCATATCCATACCTTTTGTTTTATCCTTCCTTAAGCACTGCTAATCTCAACGAACTTCGTAGAACGCGGTTGTCATGCGTTTGCAGAAGTTGAAATGTTGATTTGCTTGCAACTGCTTGCTACACAACAGAACGTGCTCTCGGTTTGTTAATGCCGATTGAATTTATAGCATAATCTGTTGTATGTACAGCTGCCTCGCATGAGAACAGCAAACCAAACGAAGCTTCTATATCCTCTTCTGGCATCTTCAGACGCTTCGTCTTTAACTTTTCACACCATATTCAAATGTGTTTTGAAACCTCTGATTACCACTTTTTTGTCTTTTCCATTGTCGGCAACGTCAATTTTCCTGTATGTAAGTAAGACACCAAGGCTTTTTGCAATGGTAAACATAATTTTGAACATATGCGAAAATATGTTATTTTCTGAAATACAATTAATCTCAATCATGGCTCTTTGGATTGCAACATTGGTTTCCTTGACAATGAATAAAATTTCAAACTATTGACTTTTTCGCAAGCTATCATGAGACCACATGTTGCAACACTATTTTTTCCAATTCACATGTTAACGGAGAAAATGTATGCAGTATGCAAATGGATACTCTTTTGTGCAACGCGTATTTTGCTGACCCTGCAACAACAAACCAAGCCATCTAAAGATATCAATTTTCACGGCAGATCAAATTCCCTGCAGAAGTCACTAACAATATGAAGAAAGAGGAAAGGTTTCCGACAAATTGCAGCATTGCTCTCTTCTTTGATCGTCTTCAACTGGATCCATTGTGTACACCTTAGATGCCAACATGATTAGACATAAGAGATCCGATCTCAGAATTCCATTCTTGCTACCAGAATTGAGTTACGAGATTTCAAAATATGAAACTGTAAAAACCGACTCTTTGACATGAGTGTACCAGTTGCATATTTCGTATCGACGACCATTCGGCAACCACTTCTTCGCCAATTTTGGTGCTATCTACAATGCCTTTTAAAAATAATGTCGTGAATTCTTTTCTAATGGTCTGCTTCATGCCTTTCATCCATAACAGAAAGTGCTTCTGTTTGCACACCACTATACGCACACCTAGGATTAGGATCATCTATGCATTTTCAAAGCTGTTTTTTTATCCTTCCATAAGCACTGCTAATCTTAACGAACTTCGTATAACGCGGTTGTCATGCGTGTGCAGAGGTTGAAATGTTGATTTGCTTGCAAGTGCTTGCTACACAACAGAACGTATTCTCGGTTTGTTAATGCCGATTGTATTTATAGTATAATCTGTTGTATGTACAGCTGCTTCGCATGAGAACAGCAAAAGAAACAAAGCTTCTATATCCTCTTGTGGCATCTTCATACGGTCCGTCTTTAACATTTCACACCATATTCCAATGTGTTTCGAAACCTCTGTTTTCCACTTTTTCGTCTTTTCCATTGTGGGCAACGTCGATTTTCTTGTATGGAAGTAAGACACACAAAGCTTTTTGCAGTGTTAAACATAATTTGGAACACATGCGAAAATATCATTTTTTCGGGAAATACGGTCAACCTCAATGATGGGTCTTTGGAATGCAACATTTGTTTCCTTGACAATGAATAAAATTTTAAACTATTGGCTTTATCGCAAGCTATTATGAGACCACATGTTGCAACACTATTTTTTCCAATTCACATGTTAACGGAGAAAATGTATGCAGTATGCAGATGGATACCCTTTTGTGCAACGCGAATTTTGCTCACCCTGCAACCACAAACCAAGCCATCTAAAGATATCAATTTTCACGACAGATCAAATTCCGTGCAGAAGTCACTAACAATATGAAAGAAGAGGAAAGTTTTCCGTCAAATTACAGCATTGCTCTCTTCTTTGATCGTCTTCAACTGGATCCATTGTGTACACCTTAGATGCCAACATGATTAGACATAACAGATCCGATCTCAGAATTCCATTCTTGCTACCCGAATTGAGTTACGAGATTTCAAAATATGAAACTGTAAAAACCGACTCTTTGACATGAGTGTACCAGTTGCATATTTCGTATCGACGACCATTCGGCAACCACTTCTTCGCCAATTTTGGTGCTATCTACAATGCCTTTTAAAAATAATGTCGTGAATTCTTGTCTAATTTTCTGCTTCATGCCTTTCATCCATAACAGAAAGTGCTCCTGTTTGCACACCACTAAACGCACACCTAGGATTAGGATCATCTATGCATTTTCAAAGCTGTTTTTTTATCCTTCCATAAGCACTGCTAATCTTAACGAACTTCGTATAACGCGGTTGTCATGCGTGTGCAGAGGTTGAAATGTTGATTTGCTTGCAAGTGCTTGCTACACAACAGAACGTATTCTCGGTTTGTTAATGCCGATTGTATTTATAGTATAATCTGTTGTATGTACAGCTGCTTCGCATGAGAACAGCAAACCAAACGAAGCTTCTATATCCTCTTCTGGCATCTTCAGACGCTCCGTCTTTAACTTTTCACACCATATTCAAATGTGTTTTGAAACCTCTGATTACCACTTTTTTGTCTTTTCCATTGTCGGCAACGTCAATTTTCTTGTATGTAAGTAAGACACCAAGGCTTTTTGCAATGGTAAACATAATTTTGAACACATGCGAAAATATCTTTCGTTTCTGAAATACGGTCAACCTCAATGATGGGTCTTTGGAATGCAACATTGGTTTCCTTGACAATGAATAAAATTTCAAACTATTGGCTTTATCGCAAGCTATCATGAGACCACATGTTGCAACACTATTTTTTCCAATTCACATCTTAACGGAGAAAATGTATGCAGTATGCAGATGGATACTCTTTTGTGCAACGCGTATTTTGCTGACCCTGCAACAACAAACCAAGCCATCTAAAGATATCAATTTTCACGGCAGATCAAATTCCCTGCAGAAGTCACTAACAATATGAAGAAAGAGGAAAGGTTTCCGACAAATTGGAGCATTGCTTTCTTCTTTGATCGTCTTCAACTGGATCCATTGTGTACACCTTAGATGCCAACATGATTACACATATGAGATCCGATCTCAGAATATCATTCTTGCTACCAGAATTCAGTTACGAGATTTCAAAATATGAAACTGTAAGAACCGACACTTTGACATGAGTGTACCAGTTGCATATTTCGTATCGACGACCATTCGGTAACCACTGCTTCGCCAATTTTGGTGCTATCTACAATGCCTTTCATAAATAATGTCGTGAATTCTTTTGTAATAGTCTCCTTCATGTCTTTCATCCATAACAGAAAGTGCTTCTGTTTGCACACCACTATACGCACAAATAGGATTAGGATCATCTATGTATTTTCAAAGCTGTTTTTTTATCCTTCCATAAGCACTGCTAATCTTAACGAACTTCGTACAACGCTGTTGTCATGCGTGTGCAGAGGTTGAAATGTTGATTTGCTTGCAAGTGCTTGCTACACAACAGAACGTATTCTCGGTTTGTTAATGCCGATTGAATTTATAGTATAATCTGCTGTATGTACAGCTGCTTCGCATGAGAACAGCAAAAGAAACGAAGCTTCTATATCCTCTTGTGGCATCTTCATACGGTCCGTCTAACTTTTCACACCATATTCCAATGTGTTTTGAAACCTCTGATTACCACTTTTTCGTCTTTTCCATTGTCGGCTACGTCAATTTTCTTGTATGGAAGTAAGACACCAAGGCTTTTTGCAATGGTAAACATAATTTTGAACACATGCGAAAATATGTTATTTTCTGAAATACAATTAATCTCAATCATGGCTCTTTGGATTGCAACATTGGTTTCCTTGACAATGAATAAAATTTCAAACTATTGACTTTTTCGCAAGCTATCATGAGACCACATGTTGCAACACTATTTTTTCCAATTCACATGTTAACGGAGAAAATGTATGCAGTATGAAGATGGATACTCTATTGTGGAACGCGTATTTTGCTGACCCTGCAACAACAAACCAAGCCATCTAAAGATATCAATATTCACGGCAGATCAAATTCCCTGCAGAAGTCACTAACAATATGAAGAAAGAGGAAAGGTTTCCGACAAATTGCAGCATTGCTCTCTTCTTTGATCGTCTTCAACTGGATCCATTGTGTACACCTTAGATGCCAACATGATTAGACATAAGAGATCCGATCTCAGAATTCCATTCTTGCTACCAGAATTGAGTTACGAGATTTCAAAATATGAAACTGTAAAAACCGACTCTTTGACATGAGTGTACCAGTTGCATATTTCGTATCCACGACCATTCGGCAACCACTGCTTCGCCAAGTTTGGTGCTATCTACAATGCCTTTTAAAAATAATGTCGTGAATTCTTTTCTAATGGTCTGCTTCATGCCTTTCATCCATAACAGAAAGTACTTCTGTTTGCACACCACTATACGCACACCTAGGATTAGGATCATCTATGCATTTTCAAAGCTGTTTTTTTATCCTTCCTTAAGCACTGCTAATCTTAACGAACTTCGTATAACGCGGTTGTCATGCGTGTGCAGAGGTTGATATGTTGATTTTCTTGCAACTGCATGCTACACTACAGAACGTACTCTCGGTTTGTTAATGCCGATTGAATTTATAGTATAATCTGCTGTATGTACAGCTGCTTCGCATGAGAACAGCAAAAGAAACAAAGCTTCTATATCCTCTTGTTGCATCTTCATACGGTCCGTCTTTAACTTTTCACACCATATTCCAATGTGTTTTGAAACCTCTGATTACCACTTTTTCGTCTTTTCCATTGTCGACAACGTCAATTTTCTTGTATGTAAGTAAGACAACAAGGCTTTTTGCAATGGTAAACATAATTTTGAACACATGCGAAAATATGTTATTTTCTGAAATACAATTAATCTCAATCATGGCTCTTTGGATTGAAACATTGGTTTCCTTGACAATGAATAAAATTTCAAACTATTGACTTTTTCGCAAACTATCATGAGACCACATGTTGCAACACTATTTTTTCCAATTCACATGTTAACGGAGAAAATGTATGCAGTATGAAGATGGATACTCTATTGTGGAACGCGTATTTTGCTGACCCTGCAACAACAAACCAAGCCATCTAAAGATATATATTCACGGCAGATCAATTTCCCTGAAGAAGTCACTAACAATATGAAGAAAGAGGAAAGGTTTCCGACAAATTGCAGCATTGCTCTCTTCTTTGATCGTCTTCAACTGGATCCATTGTGTACATCTTAGATGCCAACATGATTAGACATAAGAGATCCGATCTCAGAATTCCATTCATTCTACCAGAATTGAGTTACGAGATTTCAAAATATGAAACTGTAAAAACCGACTCTTTGACATGAGTGTACCAGTTGCATATTTCGTATCGACGACCATTCGGCAACCACTTCTTCGCCAATTTTGGTGCTATCTACAATGCCTTTTAAAACTAATGTCGTGAATTCTTTTCTAATGGTCTGCTTCATGCCTTTCATCCTTAACAGAAAGTGCTTCTGTTTGCAAACCACTATACGCACACCTAGGATTAGGATCATCTATGCATTTTCAAAGCTGTTTTTTTATCCTTCCATAAGCACTGCTAATCTTAACGAACTTCGTATAACGCGGTTGTCATGCGTGTGCAGAGGTTGAAATGTTGATTTGCTTGCAAGTGCTTGCTACACAACAGAACGTATTCTCAGTTTGTTAATGCCGATTGAATTCATAGTATAATCTGTTGTACGTACAGCTGCTTCGCATGAGAACAGCAAACCAAACGAAGCTTCTATATCCTCTTCTGGCATCTTCAGACGCTTCGTCTTTAACTTTTCACACCATATTCAAATGTGTTTTGAAACCTCTGATTACCACTTTTTCGTCTTTTCCATTGTCGGCAACGTCAATTTTCCTGTATGTAAGTAAGACACCAAGGCTTTTTGCAATGGTAAACATAATTTTGAACACATGCGAAAATATGTTATCTTCTGAAATACAATTAATCTCAATCATGGCTCTTTGGATTGCAACATTGGTTTCCTTGACAATGAATAAAATTTCAAACTATTGACATTTTCGCAAGCTATCATGAGACCACATGTTGCAACACTATTTTTTGCAATTCACATGTTAACGGAGAAAATGTATGCAGTATGAAGTTGGATACTCTATTGTGGAACGCGTATTTTGCTGACCCTGCAACAACAAACCAAACCATCTAAAGATATCAATATTCACGGCAGATCAAATTCCCTGAAGAAGTCACTAACAATATGAAGAAAGAGGAAAGGTTTCCGACAAATTGCAGCATTGCTCTCTTCTTTGATCGTCTTCAACTGGATCCATTGTGTACACCTTAGATGCCAACATGATTAGACATAAGAGATCCGATCTCAGAATTCCATTCTTTCTACCAGAATTGAGTTACGAGATTTCAAAATATGAAACTGTAAAAACCGACTCTTTGACATGAGTGTACCAGTTGCATATTTCGTATCGACGACCATTCGGCAACCACTTCTTCGCCAATTTTGGTGCTATCTACAATACCTTTTAAAACTAATGTCGTGAATTCTTTTCTAATGGTCTGCTTCATGCCTTTCATCCTTAACAGAAAGTGCTTCTGTTTGCAAACCACTATACGCACACCTAGGATTAGGATCATCTATGCATTTTCAAAGCTGTTTTTTTATCCTTCCATAAGCACTGCTAATCTTAACGAACTTCGTATAACGCGGTTGTCATGCGTGTGCAGAGGTTGAAATGTTGATTTGCTTGCAAGTGCTTGCTACACAACAGAACGTATTCTCGGTTTGTTAATGCCGATTGTATTTATAGTATAATCTGTTGTATGTACAGCTGCTTCGCATGAGAACAGCAAACCAAACGAAGCTTCTATATCCTCTTCTGGCATCTTCAGACGCTTCGTCTTTAACTTTTCACACCATATTCAAATGTGTTTTGAAACCTCTGATTACCACTTTTTCGTCTTTTCCATTGTCGGCAACGTCAATTTTCTTGTATGTAAGTAAGACACCAAGGCTTTTTGCAATGGTAAACATAATTTTGAACACATGCGAAAATATGTTATTTTCTGAAATACAATTAATCTCAATCATGGCTCTTTGGATTGCAACATTGGTTTCCTTGACAATGAATAAAATTTCAAACTATTGACTTTTTCGCAAGCTATCATGAGACCACATGTTGCAACACTATTTTTTCCAATTCACATGTTAACGGAGAAAATGTATGCAGTATGAAGATGGATACTCTATTGTGGAACGCGTATTTTGCTGACCCTGCAACAACAAACCAAGCCATCTAAAGATATATATTCACGGCAGATCAATTTCCCTGTAAAAGTCACTAACAATATGAAGAAAGAGGAAAGGTTTTCGACAAATTGCAGCATTGCTCTCTTCTTTGATCGTCTTCAACTGGATCCATTGTGTACATCTTAGATGCCAACATGATTAGACATAAGAGATCCGATCTCAGAATTCCATTCATTCTACCAGAATTGAGTTACGAGATTTGAAAATATGAAACTGTAAAAACCGACTCTTTGACATGAGTGTACCAGTTGCATATTTCGTATCGACGACCATTCGGCAACCACTTCTTCGCCAATTTTGGTGCTATCTACAATGCCTTTTAAAACTAATGTCGTGAATTCTTTTCTAATGGTCTGCTTCATGCCTTTCATCCTTAACAGAAAGTGCTTCTGTTTGCAAACCACTACACACCTAGGATTAGGATCATCTATGCATTTTCAAAGCTGTTTTTTTATCCTTCCATAAGCACTGCTAATCTTAACGAACTTCGTATAACGTTTTAAAACTTGATCAGAGGTTGAATGTTGATTTACTTGCAAGTGCTTGCTACACAACAGAACGTATTCTCAGTTTGTTAATGCCGATTGAATTTATAGTATAATAGTCAACCTACATCTGACTTCTGCATGAGAACAGCAAACCAAACGAAGCTTCTATATCCTCTTCTGGCATCTTCAGACGCTCCGTCTTTAACTTTTCACACCATATTCAAATGTGTTTTGAAACCTCTGATTACCACTTTTTCGTCTTTTCCATTGTCGGCAACGTCAATTTTCTTGTATGTAAGTAAGACACCAAGGCTTTTTGCAATGGTAAACATAATTTTGAACATATGCGAAAATATGTTATTTTCTGAAATACAATTAATCTCAATCATGGCTCTTTGGATTGCAACATTGGTTTCCTTGACAATGAATAAAATTTCAAACTATTGACTTTTTCGCAAGCTATCATGAGACCACATGTTGCAACACTATTTTTTCCAATTCACATGTTAACGGAGAAAATGTATGCAGTATGAAGATGGATACTCTATTGTGGAACGCGTATTTTGCTGACCCTGCAACAACAAACCAAGCCATCTAAAGATATCAATATTCACGGCAGATCAAATTCCCTGCAGAAGTCACTAACAATATGAAGAAAGAGGAAAGGTTTCCGACAAATTGCAGCATTGCTCTCTTCTTTGATCGTCTTCAACTGGATCCATTGTGTACACCTTAGATGCCAACATGATTAGACATAAGAGATCCGATCTCAGAATTCCATTCTTGCTACCAGAATTGAGTTACGAGATTTCAAAATATGAAACTGTAAAAACCGACTCTTTGACATGAGTGTACCAGTTGCATATTTCGTATCGACGACCATTCGGCAACCACTTCTTCGCCAATTTTGGTGCTATCTACAATGCCTTTTAAAACTAATGTCGTGAATTCTTTTCTAATGGTCTGCTTCATGCCTTTCATCCTTAACAGAAAGTGCTTCTGTTTGCAAACCACTATACGCACACCTAGGATTAGGATCATCTATGCATTTTCAAAGCTGTTTTTTTATCCTTCCATAAGCACTGCTAATCTTAACGAACTTCGTATAACGCGGTTGTCATGCGTGTGCAGAGGTTGAAATGTTGATTTGCTTGCAAGTGCTTGCTACACAACAGAACGTATTCTCGGTTTGTTAATGCCGATTGAATTTATAGTATAATCTGTTGTACGTACAGCTGCTTCGCATGAGAACAGCAAACCAAACGAAGCTTCTATATCCTCTTCTGGCATCTTCAGACGCTCCGTCTTTAACTTTTCACACCATATTCAAATGTGTTTTGAAACCTCTGATTACCACTTTTTCGTCTTTTCCATTGTCGGCAACGTCAATTTTCCTGTATGTAAGTAAGACACCAAGGCTTTTTGCAATGGTAAACATAATTTTGAACACATGCGAAAATATGTTATTTTCTGAAATACAATTAATCTCAATCATGGCTCTTTGGATTGCAACATTGGTTTCCTTGACAATGAATAAAATTTCAAACTATTGACTTTTTCGCAAGCTATCATGAGACCACATGTTGCAACAC
>JAYWIR010000124.1:0-95552 GCA_036172245.1 Raillietiella orientalis | reverse complement strand
CGGCATCGACGAATAGGCGAGTGAACCGTAAGGCGTTGCCAATTGGCTGACGTCTTCTTCTGAAGGCGTTCCAAGCCGCCACGATCCCTCGAGGCGGCTTGGAACGCCATTCAAAGCATTCAAAGCACGCCGAAGAAGGTGCGTACCCAGGTACGCACCTTCTTCGGCGTGCTTCTCTTTTGCCTCCCACCTACCTTAAGGATGGGGAATATTGAAGGGTCAACCTTCTTCTTCCCCTTTGTAAGCGTCCTGGAGACTCGAGTCCAGCCCGCGTCGGGGACGCCCTCCTGGGAGGCCGACGCCTACCTCAATTGTTTGGCCGCAGATGCCGGCTCACGTTTCGCGCTCGCGGCGGGAGACGGCTCCGTCCCCGTTACGCACTGCACCTGCTCCTTAGCCGATGCGGGCAAAACGGCGGTCATTGCTGTCGTCCCGGGAGGCGCTATTGCAGCCTTCGCTGCTCGTGCGTTCGGCGTGGAAGACGTGATCTCCACCGCCGTAGGAGGAGACTGCCGTTCAGAGGCAGCTCCGAGGGTACCCGCGCACGGTTTCCCGTGTGCTCCGCTGGACGCGCAAGCGGACGCGGACGGTTCAGCAGCCTTGATTGAGTGCGTGCTTGCACTCTTCGGCTGCTTCGAAGGGGGCGATTTGCCCTTAGGGCGACGTGGCATCTTTCCCGTCTTCGCGGTTGTCTGGGATGGTGGCTTTCCTGAAGAAACCGCGCCCTTTTTCGCGGGACCTCCACTCGAAGATGCTTTGCCCTTCGCGCCCGATTTCTCCCGTGGCAAAATGGGGGATCATTTCGGCGCGGACAGGGTTGATTGTTGGCGGCTTTTCGTTCGCCTCTTTCTCTTCATCTCGGCGGACTCTTTGATGGAGTGCCCGAGCTGTTTACAATACCGGCAGTTGCGTGAAGGGCACGTCCACGGACGGTGGCCCTCGGCCTCGCAAATGCCGCAAGCCATCGCTGACCGGCAAATTTAAGGTGGACGATTGCATCGCCCACCTGCAAGTGCGGAGGCATTTGCCTCCTATCCGCCATGGTGACACGCGTCATGGCAAGTCCGCTGTGGAGAGATGCAATCCTTTTTATCGGATTTCCTGCTCTCCACAGCGCGTGCACCGTGGCGAATGCACTCAGTGCAGCGACGAGCACGTAATCTGTCGTGTCCACCTGGACGGCGGATATTCGGACCACGAATGACTGGTCCATGGCCGACGGGACGACCTCCTTCCCGCGGATATTTAGCGGGGTGCGGAGAACGCGCTGGACAAGGGATGCCTCTTTGCAGTGCACCTCCCAGTGTCCGAGCGCATTTACCGGCATGACGGCCAGGAGGTTGTCCTGTCGGACCCCGACGCGCAAAAGCTCGTCCTACAAATTTTCTCCGACTCCGTTGGAGATAGAAGCTCTCACGGCATAGCAGGGCGCAGGCTTGTAGGCATGAGCTGCATATGTCTGCAGCTCTGCTTCGTCGGGCGGTGCTCCGTTGGCTGCCGCCGCCTTGACGACGGCGGCGAAGCTTCTCGCCGGTGGCGAGACACAAGAATCAGAGGCGGACCGGACATCTGGAGTAGAGTCTCCACTGTTAGTAGCAGCCTTCGCATCCATTTTTGCTGCAGAAGCTCCGTGGACATCCCAGTGGACGCACTCGGGCACACCACACACAAGAAGACGGAAAGGAATCACGATCGAGGAGCAACACAGAACACGTCAGTGCACCGTTGTCGTCGAGCGTATTGCCGACCGCTGCGAAAAAGAACTCACCGCTACCGACGACAACCCCTCTGTTGACTCTGTCAAGAGCGAGGGGAGCGAGCCGGCGGCGGCGTCCGTCATCGACACCACCATCGATGACGTAGCCTTCGCGCGAGCCGCGAAGGAACTGGCTGCCTCGTTGCAGCCAGAACACTCCAAGGCTGGCAAGAAGGCCGTAAGGCGTCAAGCCTCCCCTCAGGTGTCCCCCACTTCCGACCCCGAGGTGGAGGCCGGAAGCGCAGCCTCCGTTTCCACGGCACCGCGCAAGAAGGCTGGACGTAAATCCACAAAGCCTAGGAAGCTCGTCTCCCCCGTCGAAGGGGAAGAGATAGCTTCCGCAAGCGAGGGTGCCATGAGCGTGGGAAGCTCTTGGGACTTGTCGCCCGAAAGACTCCCACGCACGGACACGGAGGAGATGGAGGGGGTGGAGGCCGAACAGGTGCCTCAGGTGCCTGAGAAGGCTGAAACCCGTATGGACATCCCGCCCGCCTCGCAGGAGGCGGTCTCCCCCACACCTTAATCTTCCCTGCAGTAATGCCGGGATTCTCCTCCCGCCGTCGTCTGCGCATCGCTGTTCGGAACGCGAACGGCATGACAGACGCCGGCAAGAGACGAGACATGGCCGCGCTTCTGGAGTCCTACGACCTTGCGCTGCTGCAGGAGATCCACGTGATCTCTGCAGAACAAGCGCAAGAGATCGAACGGATCTCCAAAGGGCGGCTATGGTGGAGATTTTGGAGACCGAAAAGTTGGGTTTGCGCCTACCAGCTTCGGCTAGCCGTCGAGGCGGAGGCTCGGTGCGTGCAGTTCGACGATCACGGTCGTGTCGGCCAGCTGACTCTCAGGTGGTCCGACTCGATCGATCTGATCGTCACGAACGTGTACGCACCGAGCGGCGCGGACCTTATGACCAGGAGGGCACGAAAAGTGTTTTTCCTTGCCCTCCGGCGCGACTGGCTGTACCGAAGCAGGCGTGAGGAATGCCCATCTGGTTGCAGGCGATTTCAACGTTCGCCTTCATACGAGTCCGACGTGATTTCGTGTCGCTCCGTGGTTTTGCTGTTTGGTTGTGTTTGTGCATCCCACTGCACATCCCTAAGGATGAGCAGTGAACAACGCAACGTGGAAGACCTCGAGCCTGTGGTTCAGGAACTTTCCGCAGCTGGGGTGATGGCGACAACGTGTACAAGCCCCGCGCCATCGGCAAGGAGCTTTGCGAACGTGGCTGCTTCTGTAGCCGTACAAGGATGCCTCCCCTACCAGGCTGAGATGCAAGCCTGTGTAGCCCAGGGCTACAAGCCTGCTCTCCTCTATAACGTAAGTGGGGTAGGTAAGGCTGATGAGAAGTTCGCGGACGAACTCTACCGTGTGGGAGTGCGAGAAAGGACCTCATAGCACTGATGCCTGTTCCAGCATTGGGCTATGTGAAGGTCCGATGAAAGCAGGCTGCACTTGTGCAGAGGCTCCTCCGCACTCCTTTGTCCATCCTCGGAAAGAAAGTTTTTCCTTCCGCGATGGACGAGTCTTTTGTCGTTGTTCTCTCGGACGTAGAGCCGGAAATCAACGACAAACAGTTGATGGACACGTTGGCGAAATTCGCAACAGTTCATGCGGTGTGGAGGGAGGAGAGTTCCTACTGGAAATTCCCTTCCGTACACACAGGATTTGCTGCGGTTAGGGTAATGGTTCCTAACCGCCGCACGCTGCCTGCCACGTTACAGGTCAACGGAACGGTCGTTCACCTGTGGTTCGTTGACAAAACTGGCGCGTGCGAGCAATGCAACAAAGAAGGGCATCGGGGTAAAGAATGCCCTTCCCCGAAGTGCCGCTACTGTAAGGAGTCCAGGCACGGAATTAGAAAGTGCCCGGACATAAAAAAAAAGGAGGCTGCTAGACTATGGCATGCCAAACAGTACGCAGAGGAGAAAACATCATCCTGAAATAAACAGGTAGACTCGCGAAAGGCTGAAACTAAAAAAAACGCGAACGGGATCTCAAAGTCGGCTTCCTTAGCATCAAAGCCCCAAAAGGGCAATCGCGCGGCAGGAAAGCCTATTAAAAGAAGACTAGAAGGCTCCGTGCGTACCGTCGCTAACCCCGCAGATGGACGCGGAAATTCTGCTGGCAGAATTGGGTCAGTGAAACCAGTCGCACCGTGCGACAGCTCCAAAGGAGGACACGCAAATAAAAATTTCGCCGTCACCGTCTTCTTGCGCCCTCTGTCCATTTCGGGGGCTTCCGTAGGAGACCTCACAAAGGCGGCTGGAGTTCCGGCGAGAAAAACCGGTGAAAGCAGCAATGCGTTGCTCGAAAACGCGCAGCAACCAACTGCATCCTCCCTACCGAGCCAGTTTTCCCCAAGTCCCACAAGGGGTGGGGTAAATCTATTTTTCTAAAATTTTTCTATAAAAACGTTCACACTACAATCTCATGCATTCCATTAGCACTTTTTTTTCACCACTATGAAGTCCTTGGGTTCTCAAAAGTTCTCCACTCATGGTAAGTTTCCTACTGTTTGGGCCCGGGCGTCGTCTTCTATCCTCTTCAGGATAAATTGGTACGTCCAGGCTTGGATATTCCCACAGTTTCTAATGCCGATTTCCCTCTTCAGGAGCCCTTGTAGGATCTCCATCAGTGGTGCGGCTCTTCTGGCTTTCCTCACTTTCCACCACCGCACAAGTATGGCGCTGATAAAGAGAGCGATGGTCGTCCTCACCATGGGATTGTAACAGGGAACATTACCATCTCCCTGAAACATTCCGGCAAGGATCTCCATTACGGACATGGTGGTGAGTCCGATGATCCTTTTCAGGATCAGCCAGTCATGCAGCAATGTGGGACACGTCAAGACCTGAAGTCTCGTGTCGATGTCTCCACATGCTGTGCAGTCTCGATCTTCCCTTCTTCCGGTGTAGTGCTGCAATCAGGACCCACTCTAGATTTCTCCATGATAAAACATCAGGAGGTCATCCTGGGTGCCCGGCGGAAGGTCACTCCTCCAGAGCGTCGTGCCTATCGCTAACAGGTTGATCCGGTCACTCCCGTAGCGAGCGGCGGCTTCCTGGAGGGCACTGATATCACTGTCTTCTTCTTGAATTAGTCTTCGGAGGTTTGTTTTGGTTACCCTGGACCGCACAAAGTCGTTGAGGTTGAACCACACTACGCGGGTCATGTGAATAAACCTTCCTAACATCATCTCTATATACCTAAGTATACGAGTGTGATGTAGGTACCCTCTTCGTTTCCACTCCTGGATTCCTTGAAGGGTAACTCTGGACCGCTGGTGGATCCAGCTTCTCGTATCCGGCGGGACAGGAAGCATCCAAGGGATCACCAGGATGGACTCGTCCTACCAGAGTTCCCTACTTCTCGGCACGATCTTGATTTTGTGCTTTCCCACCAGCCGTTGCTTCCTCGTGCAGGTTGGGTCGATTTTTTTCCATTCGCCTGCCCGGCCTAGCAGCGCAGTCATCAGGCCTTTCGAGTTGTTCAACAACAACGCGTAGGCCCTGTGCGCCGCACACGGCCAGTCATCCCAGTGAGTGGCAATGTCCAGGATGTGTCGCGTATCCATGATTTCTGTGGAGTGTGCAAGCGACTTCATCCCGGAACCGCCTTCTTCCCAGGGATGACAAAGGGGTTTTTGTCGGACTCTTGGGCTATAGTGGCCCCACAGTGTTTTTCTCTACAGCTTGTCGAACTCCCTCGTGGTTTCCTTGTTCATCCTCGCGAAGGCCGCTTCGAAGACCACTTTTGGAAGGAGTACTTCGTTCCATATGTTGGCCTCTCGCTTGATTCCAAGGTCCGTTCGCGTGTACTTGGCTGCTTCCTTGTCCGTTTTCCCTAGGATCTCGGTCCACAATAGCTTCGACGCGGAGACGTCGCCAATGTAGACACCCAGGTACTTGGTCTTGTTTACCGTTCGGAATCCTCTCCCCGCTAGAGCGGAGAGATCGAGGATTCCAATGGGCAAGGGCTGGCTTTTCTGAACGTTGATCTTTAGACCCAGGCCTTGATCCCTCAGGTCTACCACATCCGGAACCGCTTGTTGATTTCTCTCTCCCTTGATAAAGAAGAGTAGATCATCAGCGTATGCCAGATGGGTAAGACGCTGGCCATCGATTGTTATGCCTTGCAGTCGTCCGCTCTTCTCTATAAAGGACGACAACGCCTCCATGTAGATGACGAACAGCATCGAACATAGCGAATCGCCCTGCAGGACTCCCCGTACCATCCGGATTGCTGCCGTCTCCTGGACGTTGATTTTGATTCGACAGAACTGCTTCTGGAGTACCACCCTCAAGAAGTTTCTGAAGTGTTCCGGAAGGCCTTGGTTCTCCAGAACCTTCAACAGCTTTTCATGGTCGATAGAGTTTAAAGCCTTCTCCATGTCAGTGAACACCAGCGCCAGGTACTCTCCGACGTATCGCCTGAGTCCGACGGTGGCCTAAGCACACTTAACATTGTCCGACATGTGACGTCCAGGGACTGCACACGTTTGGACCGGAGAGATGAGCCTCGACATGACCTTGCCTGAGCGGTTGGACCAAATCTTCGCCAACCACTTGGCAGCAAAGTTCAGGATCGAGATTGGCCTTTATTGAGCGACCTGCGTGAGGTCGCCTCCTTTTGGCAACAATATCATTCGACTCTCGTAGAAGGACTGTGGAAGTCTTCCTTCTTTGCGGATGCAGAGGGTCAACTAGTGGAACAAACGCAGGTAGGCATGCAGATACCGCTGATAGTGAGTGATGGGTACGCTGTCAGGGCCTGCTGCCACGTCCTCGCGTAGTTGTCCAAAAGCAGTCTTCACCTTGTCTTCGCAGAATTGCTCCTTCAGTCTGTTCCGCTGGAGATCGTCGGTCCTCTTCTCGAGGTAGCTCAGAAAGGCCTGTTGACTAGACCGACAGAGTTGTTGTCGCCTAAAGTGTTTCGTGTAATGCCTTTGAAAGGCATCCATGATGTCTCCAGAAGACTGTCGCTTTTGACCGTCGTACTGGATGCAGAAGATATCTGTTGCCAGATTTCTCTTCTCCAGCACGCCGACTTCCCCTTTTATGTTCTTGAAGACGTACCGACTCTCGTACTGATCGAAGTACTTTGAGAGTGAGCGATCTTGGATGTTCAGCTCCCGGGACGCCTCCTAACTTAAGCGCCTATCTTCGAACTGCATGTTTGCAAACAGGTGTAACTTGTGTTTCAGGCTGTCCCAGTCGGCGACTCTTCCGATTTTTGTGGTCTTCAGAATCGTCTCCAGGACCTCCTGATGTCCAGGATGTGTCTCGAACCAGGCTAACATGCTGATGAGCGCCGCCCTGGTGCCTCGCCTCCTCCGAGGATTCTCCGTTTTTCGGGAAAACCGTACCAACAGGTGATCGGACTGATTGGACAATGTGTCTGGTAAACCCTGAATGCGATTCCCTAGCTCGGTGCTGTGGAGAACTTGATCGATCGGCTTGTGACTTACTGTGCGCCACACCAGTCCGAAATTGTCGGATAGCCGCCGATACGCAACTCAAAGAAGTCTTCAAGCGATGTCGCCAAGGTGGACATGGGCAACAGGAGAAGCAGGTCGTCGGCATAGGCTGCCACGGCCGGCGTACCTGTACAGGAGCTCGGCGCGTTGGCTAGCGTTCGCCTGTAAGCCTCCAGTACCAATTCAAAATAGATGCTGAAGATCAGCGGGCTTAAGCTATCACCCTGCCAAATTCTTCGTCGTACCGGCAAGCCTTACACGCGCCAACCACTGAAAACAATGGATGTAATCGCGTGGAGCCAGCAGGAGCGCAAGTACGTCAACAGGGATGTTGGAAGACCCAGACGTTGCACAAGCTCAAGAAGAAGCTTTTAGTTCACGCAATCGAAAGCTTTGTGCAAATCGCCTGCAACCGCCAAGGCTCCCGGCGTCTCCCTTTGCGTCTTGCGCCTTCGTCGGTAAGAGATCAAATGCGTTGCTTCCGCAAGACGATCCATTGCCACACGATGCCGCAATTGCAGCCATGTGCGGATGAACAAGAGATTCGCGTCCATGGACCGCCCAGGAACAGCGTACGTCTGCTTTGGACTTACCAAGGATTCCGCGATCCTACACATCCTTGCCACCCAAAGTTCGGAGAACAACTTGACGTCCGCCTGTACTAACGTGATCGGACGCCAGTTGTTCAGTTGGCTCAAATCTGCGCCTTTCGGCAGTGGACGCACCTTCGCTGAGCGAAACTAGGCGGGGACATCGCCCGTGTCTTGAATCTGCGACGAGAGTCTGAGTACCAAGGGGATGAGCTCCGCCGCAAAACAAAGGAAGAATTCCGCTGGGAGTCCATCTTCGCCTAGCGCTTCTCGTCTCTTGAGCCCCGAGATGGCCGAGGAAATTTCCTCTGCCGTAAAGGGCTCATCAAGACGCGCGCGTTCCTCCTCGTCTACAACAGGTGCATCAATCGGCAGAAGCAGCCCGAAGAGGCTGCGTTCCGTCGGTGCCTCTGCATACAGAGAAGAGTAATAGCGCCTGACTATCCGTCGCACGTCGGCAGGAGCCGAGCATTCCCGGTCATGGTCGTCGAGCAGAACTGTCGCCCCTGACTGCCATACCTGGCGCTCGGCCTTGGCCTTGTACTCGGATAATCGACCAACGTCCGCGCGCCTGGAAAAGGAGCGGGCCTGCAGAAAATTTCTGCTGTTGGCTACTGCCTCTTCGAAGCCGCGCGGAAGCTGGTGCAAGGGAAACCGGCAGCACAACTCGCGGACCGATCTTTTCAGATCGTCCCAGTCCTCGAGCGAGAGCGGACGGGTTTTTGTTTCGCTCTTGAGCGTTTGTAGTTTTCTTTTTTTTCTTTTTTTTCTTGGTGTGTCAGTGGATTCGGTGGTGGCTAGGCAGCAATTCCTCGGACCACCACCAATGTTAAGGAGGGGGCGACGTCTATGTCGCCTCCTGAATCAATGGATGTGGGGGCAACCGCCCCCACAGAAGCGACTCCCTCGCTAGGGAGAAGCTGGAGTTCCGTGGCTGCGGCACCAACGTAAGCGGCTGCGGCTGATTTAAAAGCCTACCTGGAGGAGGGGTACAATCCCCCGCTTCTCTATAAGATAGGGAACCTTTATAACTTTGAGTGTGCACGCGCTTTCTAGAAAGCGATGAAAAGCGAAACTCTCTGAAAGTTCCTGAGAATGAGCTTTTGGCAATGACCATCAGGAGCGGTGGACAGTACGTTGAAGTGATTTGCAAAGAAGGAAGTCTTGCCCAGCGTCTGCTCCGTACACCTGTTCCTTTAGGAAATCGCCGGCTCCTCCCCATCACGGAGGATAGATCTATCGTGATCCACCTCCTCGGAATCACCTTCCGGATGGCCGAAGAGGCTTTCCGAAAGGAATTAGTTAAATTTGGAACCGTCGACGCGTTGTGGAAAAGGCCGACTCCGTTTTGAGAGTACGATCTCCTGAATTGCGGTATGGCTTCCGCGCGCATTACGGTCCGCGAGCGTTGCTCCCTACCAAACAAGCTGGAGGTCAACGCCGAATCCGTTGACATCTGGTATGTTGTTAAGCTGCATTTCTGCGGGCATTGCAGCACTTCAGGTCACCTGAAAAAAAGGTGCCCCCACTTGCAGTGCAAGCAATGCAAGCAACCCGGGCACACTCTTTCGTTGTGCCAGCAAAATCAAGTCCGCGTCGCGTCCGCACGTAATGCGAAGAAGCGCGCGGCAAAAAAAATTAATTGTTTCAGCAGCGCGAGCGGGAACCGCCACTAAAGAAGCTATCGTACCCGAGGTGAATGTAAGCTCCGAGATCCCGGAAAACGCGTTCAAGGTCGAGGAGAACGGTCCGGAACCTGGATGGCAGGTAGTGAAATCCAAGAGGCAGAAAAACCTCAAGGAACGAACTAAAGAAATTTTCGCCAAACGCAGCGAGAATTTGCCGCGTCGCGAAAAAATAAAACGCTTCTTCGTCGTCATCGAGCGCATTCCCGCGGTCGAACGGAACGGCAAAGTTGCACTCGTCGCTGCCGAATCTCAGCCCTCCGGCAAATCATTGCCGGAGGCTATCGACCCGGCGGTGGCGTCCGTCGCTGAACGCCTGCTCGATGACGTCGCCTTTATACAAGCGGCAGACGAGCTCGCTGCGTCCCTGCAACGTCCCTACAAGGCATCGGAAAAGGTCCTAAGGCGTCCGATCTCCAAGTCGGAGCATAGGAACTGTGCCGCCTAGAAGGAAACCTTAGCCTGCGGCATCGCGGTACCCCTCTCGAAGCCAAGTCGCATGACGAAGGCTAGCCGGAAGATCACCTCCTCCGTAAAAAAGGGAGAAATAATCGAGGCAAGCGAGGGTGCGAACCAAGTGGCGAACTCCGGGGAGTCGCCTCCAGAAGTAACCCTACGCCGCGAACTCGGTGAGGAGGAAAGGGTAAAATCTGTGCCCCAGGTGCTTCAAGTGCCTGAGATGGCCGCGGTCCCCTTACTCACCCCTCCCACCCGTCCGTTGACAGGTGCTGCAACGCCACGTTCCCAGCCATAATGTCGGGAATCGCCGCTTGCCGCCGTCTGCGAATTGCCTGTTGGAACGTCAACGCGCTGAGCAATGACGGCAAGAGGCGATACGTGGTCGCCACCCTGGCATCGTTGGACCTGGTGCTACTGCAAGAGCTCCACGTGATCTCCGCAGACCGAGCAACGGAGATCGAGCGCATCTCGGGTGGACGGCTGCTGTGGCGTTCCGGCACCGTTAATACTTGCGGTGTCGCGTTCCTGCTTCGGCCAGCTGTCGAGGCCGCGGCAAAGGGCGTACGGTTCGATAGTGCTGGTCGCGTCGGGCAGCTGACCATCAGGTGGTCCGACTTCATTGATCTGGTCATTACCAACGTGTACGCTCCAAGCGGCAGCGACGCGCTAAAGGCTAAGGCAAGGAGAGATTTCTTCCTTACCCTGAGGCGCGAATATCTGGACGAAGCAAGAGTGCGCAAAGCGCACCTGAACGCAGGTGACTTTAATCTTCGCCTGCTTTCAGGTGCGTCCGATACACTTCGGGAACGCGTTAACGAGCTGTGCGCAGAGATGCACACGCACAACTTGTTCGCATGAGATCCGGGAATGGCCAACAGCATAGATCACGTGTTTCTTGACCAGCACCTCTGCTCACGCGTGGGCAGGCGCAGCAAGTTACCGTCGGAACTGTCGGACCATGACCAAATCGTGCAGTAGTTCCGACCACGCGACAGGGGTCCCTCGTCCACTGCGTGGCGTTTACCAGGGGACTGGCTGAAACTTCCCGGAGCCGCGGAACATCTCCGCGGATTCATACGAACTTTCAGCTTGCACACTTTTCAGGACTGGTATCGCTTTAAGCGCTTGGTCCGGGAGTTTTGCGAAGAGTTTCCTGTGAACCTGTTGCCTGCGGGGTTCGACGTTGCCACCCGGGTACTCCCGGAGCGTTAAATGATAAAAAACTCTACAATCACGGTACCAGGCCCCGCTCACGGCCTCATGCACGGGACCTACCGGGACGCCGGGACGCAGCCTGGCGTGGAACTCCCCGGCAGCGAAAGGGGATGGGAAAAAACAAAAGTAAAGATAAAAAAGCAAACAAACAAAAGAGGTTAGAAAGCAGGGAAGGGATCACTGTTCGGTGAAAGGAAGGCCCATCCGTTGAAGGAAGCCCTCGAGGTCCATCCGTATGTTCCCCAGCTGGTGCCATCCAGCAGCTCTCCGCAAGAAGCGTTGGGCATATGCGATGACATCCCTCGCGTGTTGACCCACTCCTTCCTTGCTGGTGTCGCTCCATGCCGCCACGATACCTCGGACGCAGCACAAGGCTGCAAGGGCTGCGGCTGGCTGCAAAGCGTCCTTCACGAAGAGGGGCCGAAGAAGGTCTCTAGGGTAACTGCCCGTAGGGAGACCGAGGGTCGTCCCAAACCGTTCATAAAGGTGACCAAGAACAGCACAGTCCACAAGAAGGTAAGACAGCAATTCCTGCTCTCCGCACCTGACACACGAGGGATCCACAACTCCTCTTGTCCAGTGGGAACGGCGTGCGTTGCAGGGTAAACCCCAATGCAACAACAGCAGCGCCGACTCTTTCCACTTAAGAGGCAGGATCCTGGATCCCTGAAGAAGCGGAAGCCACTTCAGCACATCCATAGGGATGGCCAGCAGCACGCCCCATCTTCTTAGTCCTCGCGGCTGGACGCTCAGAGTCGTGGCGTACGCCAGTTGACCCATGGTCCAGCCGCTCATTCTTTTCTCCCATCCCTCGATGCAGCAGGAGACTTGCCACCTTGACGTCCGACTGCTGTGAAGCGTCCTCCTCAGGAAAGGCAGCGCCGTAGCCAGGCAGGTTGTTTCTGCCAACATGCTTCTAGCTGGATTCTCGAGGAGATTCCTCAGAGTGCAGCGGGCGTAGGGGCTGCATCAGAGACGATTCCACGTTACGTGGCTTTTCTGATTCACCACTGCTCACGTTCCGATGTCCTCCTCCAGCCAGGCGGAGTTGGCGGGGCAGCAAATCATCCAGCTGTTCTCCATGGCCAACGATGCCATGCGCCCGAGCTGTAGGCCGCATCTTCTGATCTTCCGGCCGGGGCACAGAAGAAAAGACGCAAGTCCCTCGCATCGGGACGCACGACTGGCAAGGATGCAAGCCGGAATGCACCACGGGGTGCTCCACATTTTCGCTACGATGGCGAGGGTACGCCATCGCAGCTGTTTCTCCACGCGCTCCAGCGTCAGGAGGCTAAGTCCGCCGTCTTGACGAGGAGCGCATAGGTACTTCAAAGGTACTCGGGGCCTCCCCTCGCCCCAAAAGGCGATGCAAAGGAGGTCCTTCTTCCTCTTTTTAACAACTCCTGGCGCGGGGCAAACAAAAAGCAAGGAGCGGAGGATGGAGGCCGCAAAGGCGTTCCAAACCGTGGCCCGTTCCGGCAAATGAAACTTGCCTTCCAGAAACGGGCCGATCGCCGTCTCGACTTTTTGGAGGCAGCTGGACCACGCTCCCACAGGGGAGAAGTCTCCCAACGGCACACCAAGGTACTTGATGCACCTCGCCGTGGGGATCCCCAAACGGACCCAGTCCTGCTGCCCTGCCCACGCCGCACCAACAGGCACCACCGACGACTTCGCCCTGTTCACCTGCAGTCAGGTCCCGCGGCTGAGTAGGTCGAAGAAATCTCTGACCGCCTTCGTCGGGGTGCACATAGGTAACAGGAGCTGAAGATCGTCGGCATAAACACTTACGACGGGCGTGCCGGGGCACGAGCTCGACAAGGGGGCCAAAGTCACCCTGTACGCTCTCAGCACCAACTGAAAGTAGGTGCTAAAGAGCAGGGGACTGAGACTATCTCCGTGCCGTATGCCCCGCCGCACCGGCAGGCCATACACCTTTTGACTGCTCAAAAAGATCGAAATTCTCGCGTTCCGCCAGCAAGAACGCAGGTAGAAAATCAAGGTGGGTGGGAAGCCCATGCGACCCAGGAGCTCCAAGAGGAGTTAATGGTCTACACATTCGAACGCCTTATGGAGATCGACTGCGATCGCTAGGGCTCCCTTCCCCGCCCCGGTGTCCCTTCCCAGCCACGCTAGCGGCCCCAATGTGCGGTTGCCGATTTTCCCTTTCCCTTTCTTCTCTCTCCTTTGCAGCTGCATTAGCGTGCCTGCGAAGAAGAGGTTGTCGTCCATACTTCGCCCGGGAACAGCATAGGTCTGCTCCAGGCTGATTATGGACTCTGCCACCTGCCCCAAACGCGAAGCCCATAGTCCTGCTAGCAACTTGGCGTCCGTCTTCACGATGGTGATCAGACGCCAGTTGTGGAATTTCCTGAGGTCTCCCCCTTTTGGAAGGAGCCTCACTCTGGCTGACCGAAACGGGGCGGGAACATCGCCTTCGTCTCGGATCAGCCTTGTCAACACGAGCAGCAGGGCTGCATGCTCTTCCGCGAAGCACTGAGAGCACTTCGCGGTCAAGCCGTCCTTCCCTGGCGCCTCACGCCTCTTGAGCCTTATGATACCGGCAAGAATTTCCCCGGTAGTGAAAGGCTCGTCGAGGCTTACCGACTCCTCTTCCCCTATTGACGGTACACCATCCGGTAGCAAGCGTCGAGAGGCATCTTGGTCCGGTGGCGTCCTGGCGTAGAGGGATGAATAAAATCTACCCACAAGATGCCGTACCGACGCCGGAAGAGAAAATTCCCGGCACTGGTCGTCCAGGAAGCTGGCCGACCCGGATAGCCAGGCTTTGCGTTCAGCCCATGCGCGGTACTCGGCCAAGCGACGGACATTAGGTGCTCTCTCGTAACGACGGGCCTGTAAATAGGCCCGATGGTTGCAAGGACCCTCGCCAAATCCGGGGGGCAGGCGATCGAGCGCAAACTCCTCGCGGAACTCGCAAAACGAATCCTTAAAAAGGTCCCAGTCCTGGAGATTTTTTAACGTGACACTTCTCAGGTATGCGCGAAGGTGCACCTTTGCACCTGAGAGGCGCATCCAGTCCCCGGGGAGACGCCAGTCCCTTGATGGCGTTCCTATGTCGCGAGGCCGCATCTCGAAAATTAGCCGGGAATGATCCGACAACGTCGACGCAACCCTCCCCCGTTCGCCGACCCGTGAACACAGGTCAGCGTCGAGGAAGACGTAATCAATGCTGCGGACCATTCCCCTCTCACCCGCGAACAAGTTGCGCGCACGCATGGCGGCGCACAACTCGTTCATCGCGTTCTCTTGTGTTTCAGCCTCACCTGTTAGCAGGCGGAGATTGAAATCTATTGCTATCAATTGAGCCTTTCGCACATTGGTATCCGCCAGGCAGTCGCGCTTCGGGGATTCCAGCAGCCTGGTGCGGTCGCGGTACCCCTGTTTGCCGCTGGGGCCATACACGTTTGTAACGATTAGGTCGATCGAGTCGGACCAGCTGAGAATCAGCTGACCGATCCGACCGTCGTCATCAAGCCGCACGCCCTTTACGGCAGCGTCGATGGCCGGCTTCAAGAAGAACGTTACCCCGCAGGTGTTGCGGAGGCCGCATCGCCAATACAACCAACCCCCTGCGATCGTCTCGATCTGCTGGGCGTCTGCCGCGGTGATCAGGTGGATCTCCTGCAGCAGCACCAGGTCGAGCTCACGCAGAGTGTCGGCCGTATCTCGCCAGATGACGTCGTCGCGCAGTCCGTTGACGTTCCAACGAGCCGCGCGATTCCGACGGAGACTGGCGAGCCCAGGTGTTAGTCCTGGGAAAACGGCGATGCGGCGTCCGCCACCTGCTGGGGCGGGACTCTTGGTGGAGGGGGAGGGGGGACAGGTACTGTAGGCACCTTTTTCTACTCCTCCATCGGTGCCGGCGCGTCGGCCGGATCACCCACAGGTGGAGTCGTTCCTACCTGTTCGCCCTCCTCGATGGGTTCGGGCTACTCAGGTTTGGCGACTGCAGGGAGGACTTCACCCCCCTGCTCACCCTCCTCCATGGGGGTGACCGACTTGACTGCATCCGGACGTGGATGTTCCCGATCCGGGATTCCAACGCTGCCGCTTCCTTCCGGCATCTCCTCCTCGCTGGTGGAGGGGAGGCGCCTCCTGGGTTTCTGGGACTTGCGTCCCGACTTCCTGGGGGGTGCCTTCGAGGAGGAGGATGCGCTTCCGGCCCCCAGGTCGCACTCACCTGCGGGGGCCTTCTTCGTCGGAGGCGACCTCCGTATGCCCTTTCGCGACGGGGTTTCGCGTTTGGCGAGCGCTGCTGCGAGCACCTCCGCCGCTTTCTCGAAAACCGCGTCTTCGCCAGCGGCGACCGTTGCCGCGGGCTTCTCCGCGACCTTATCGAACGCGGCGTTATCGCTGACGGCGAACGTTGCCGCGGGCTCCTCCGCGACATTATCGAGCGCGCCGTCCTGGCTGTCGGCGCGCGAGTATCGCGTCTCACCCTCTAAACGTAGAATGGGCTCGTCCACGAGAGTATTCATCGCGTCCGCATTAGCTGTTTGCTGAACATTGCCGCAAGCGGCCTCGGCAGGAACGGCTAAGCGCTCCAGTGCCACCGAGCATGGGCGGAGTTTTTTTTTTTTTGAAAGCGGCGCGACTTTTTTCTTGTTGCCGGCAGTTTTCTTCTCCGACTTTTCTTCTGGCATCACTTTCTTTTTTTTTTCTTTTCTGGCCTGAACCAGCTGCCAAGCCTCCTCCATTTCCGCGTTCACGGGAGCTCTTTTTTCCGACGTCTGTACGGGAGGAAGGTAGGCTGGCAGTTGGGAACGGCCAGTTTCGCGAGTTGGTCCTTCTACCAGCTTTCCACGTTTTCCCTGAGTTTTTTTGGCGGCAGAAGGCTCTGGGGTGAGGCGCTTGGGGAACACGCGCCGAACGTGACCCTTTTCCTTGCATAGGTGGCACACAATGTTGGGGCACCTTTTTCCTAGATGCTCTACTGCATTGCAGTAGCCGCTAAATTGGCGTTTCTCCACGTGCCACAGGTCCACCGCTTCTCGACAGACCTATAGCATGTGGGGAAGCGCACCACCCTCTTTTACGGTGATACGCGCCGCAAATTGTCCTGCGGAAATGCTATTGTAGCCTTGTAAAATCGTGGACTTCTGCCACAACGCATGCACTTCTGCGTGCTTTTGCAACTGATCACGAACCGCTGACCTAGTCATGCGACTAGGGATCCCAGTGAGATGTACCACCACCGAGCGGTCCATCGTGACTGGCAAGATCTTCCGACCATCAGCGATCAGCGGGTCGGTGATCAGGCGTCCTACCAAGGTGATATCCTTGCATACCACCTCGACCCGCTGCCCACCGCTGAGGACGGAGAGGCCGTCAAGATCTTTTTCGAAGATATTGGCGTTCTGCAGCGCCTTCGTAAAGGCGCGTTCAGTTCGCCCATCGAAAAGGTTGCCTACCTTGTAGACTAGCGAGGGCTTATACCTTGCTTTCTTGTAGGCTCTCATCTCGGCCATGGCTTTCACGCTAGGCGCGGCCACCATTGGGCTCCATGACCTGGGCGTCGTCGGGGATGATTCCGGGACGGATGCCCCTGATCCAGTAGGCTGTGGGGACGAACAAGCCGTCCCCACGCCTACTTCCATCGCGGTGTCGTCTGGCAACTTTGCCATCGGACACCGACGATGTGCACGCACAAACCACTCAGCAAAAAACCACTCGCCTTGCCACGCAGGCGGAGCGCAGTAAAAGCACGTCCTCTCTCCACAGAGGGGATTTGGAGGAGGCGTCCGTAACGAGAGAGCATATTTACAAGCTCGACGTTACTCGCGAACTCGAGACGTTCGCAGGCTAGCAGAATACCGCGCGGGAGCCGAGAGGCAGGCATGGCAATCCGATTCGGCCAGATTGCTGGAGTACAAGTGCTCGGAGCACTCGGCCTACGCACAGGTAAAAGGCTTATTAAGAAAATTCTACTTCTCCCTGTAAGCGCGCGCTTCACTGGAACGGGATGTCTTGTGACTTCTTCTTCCGAAAGGCGCTCCGGCTTTCGGGGAGGAAGATAGGAGGGCCCTCGACAAGCCTATCACGATGGGCGAGATCATCTCGTCCATCAGAAAGCTCAAGAGGCGCAAGGCTCTATGGGAGGACGGCTTGCCTGCGGAGTTTTATCAAACTTTCGCGGCAGAGCTTACTCCCCTGGTATATCAGCTCACCTTGCTGATCCGCGAAACGGGAGACGTCCCCGCCTCGTTTCGATCGGCATAGGTGCGTCTCCTACCTAAGCAAGGAGACCTTTGGAGCATAAGCAACTGGCGGCCGATTACCGTGATAAACGCGGACGCCAAGTTGCTGGTTGCCACCCGGTCACGCCGGGGCGTTCATTAAAAATTCTCTCTGATTCGTGGTACGAGGCCCCACTACGGCGAACTAAACTGGACCTGCCGGGTCGCCGGTACGCAGACCGGCGCGACTCTCCTCGGCAGCGGAAGGGGGTAAGGGAAAAAACAAAAAGAAAAATAAAACATAAAAACAAAAAGATTTGGGAGGGTTGGGAAGGGATCACTGACCACTGGGAGGAGGGTCCATCCTTCGCAGGATGCCCTCGAGGTCCGTCCGTATAATTCCCAGTTGGGGCCATCTGGTCACAATCCGCAGGTAGCGGACTGCAAGTACGACGGCATCCCTGTCGTGGCTCGGTCTTCCGACGTTGCTCCAGCACGTCACAATCCCGCGTACGCAGCAAAGTGCAGCCAGGGTAGCGGCTGGACGCAGGGCATCATGCACGAACAGAAGCCGAAAAACGTATCTGGGCTGGCTGCCCTCCTGGATCCGTAGGGAGGCATGAAGACGTTCCCACAGGGGTCTGAGTGCAGCACAATCAACAAGGAGGTGGGGGAGAGTTTCCCGTTCCCCACACCTGATGCAGGTAGGATCTACTCGACCCCTGGTCCAGTGGTGGCGGCGTGCGTTGCAGGGTAGACCCCAATGCAACAACAGAAGCGCCAACTCCTGCCACTTCAGGGGGAGGATCCTAGAACCAATTAATACCGGAACCACTTCAGGTCATCCGGCTGTATGCCGAGTAGCTCGCCCCATCTCTGAAGTCCTCTTGGCTGGACACTGGGGGTACTGGCGTCCGCCAGTTCACCCGTGGACCAGCCGCTGATCAACTTCTCCTTGCCTGCGATGCGGCAGGAGACTTGCCACCTAGGCTTGCGGCTGCTGGAGAGCGCCCTCCTCAGGAAGGGCATCGCCGTAGCTAGGGAGGTTGTCTCTGCCCACGTGCTTCTCGCGGGACACTGGAGTATCTTCCGCAGAGTGCAGCGGGAATAGGCGCCGCGTCGCAGGCAGTTCCACATCTCTTGATTCTTTTCATTAATCTTCGCCCACGTGCCAGCTGTCTCCTCTAGCCATGCGGAGGAGTTGGCGGGGCTGCATACCATCCAGCCGTTTTCCTTAGCCAGAGTTTCCATGCGTCCCAGGAGAAATCCGCATCTCTTGATCTTCCTGCCACGGCACAGAAGATAGGACGCGAGACCCTCCGTTCCGGATACACGGCTGGCAAGGAGTCGGGCCGGAACGCACCAAGGGGTGCTCCATAACTTCGCAGCGATGGCGAGGGTTCGCCACCGCAGCTGAATCTCTACTCGCTCCATCGTCAAGAGGCAGAGACCGCCATCCCGACGTGGAGCACACAAGTCCTTCAACGGGACTGGGAGCCTCCCTCTTCCCCAAAGGGCAATCCTCAGGAGGTCCTTCGTCCGTTTTTTCAACTCTCTGGGGACGGGGCAAACAAAAAGCAGGGGGCGGAGGATAGGAGCCGCGAACGCGTTCCATACCGCGGCCCGTTCCGGAAGGAGAAACTTGTCTTCCAAGAACGGGCCGATCGCCGTTTCCACATTTTGGAGGCAGCCAGACCACGCTTCCGCAGGGGAGTAGTCCCCCAACGGCACACCAAGGTACTTCAAGCACCTCGCCGTGGGGATTCCCAAGCGGACCCAGTCCTGCTGCCCAGCCCACGCCGCACCGACTGGTACCACCGTCGACTTCGCCCTGTTCACCGTAAGTCCGGTCCCGCGGCTAAGCAGATCGAAGAAATCCCCGACCGCCATCGCCGGGGTGGACATCGGCAACAGAAGCAAAAGATCGTCGGCATATGCTGCTACGGCGGGCGTGCCGGGGCACGATCTCGGCAAGGGGGCCAAAGTCACCCTGTACGCTCTCAGCACCAACTCAAAGTACGTGCTAAAGAGCAGGGGACTGAGGCTGTCGCCCTGCCGTATGCCCCGCCGTACCGGCACGCCGTACGCCATTTGAACTCTGAAAGAGATATTGATCAGCGCGCTGCGAAAGCAAGAGCGCAGGTAGGTCAGTAGGGAGGGAGGGAAGCCCTTGCGTCCCAGGAGCTCCAGCAGGAGATCCTGGTCCACGCAGTCAAACGCTTTGTGCAGATCGACTGCGATCGCTAGGGCTCCCTTCCCCACCTGGGAGTCCTGTCCCTGCTCGGCTGACGCTCCCAAAGCGTGGCTGAGAAAACTTCCCTCTTCCTTTTCTTGACTACTCTGCACATGAAACCATGTGCTCGCGAAGAAGAGGTTGGCCTCCATACTTCGCACGGGAACAGAGTAGGTCTGCTCCGGGCTAATTATGGAATTGGCCACCTGCCCCAGACGCGAAGCCCACAGTCCGGCGATCAACTTGGCGTCCATGTTCACAATTGTGATCGGACGCCAGTTGCTGAGTTTCCTGAGGTCTCCTCCTTTCGGAAGGAGCATCACTCTGGCTGACCGAAACGAGGCGGGTACATCGCCTTCATCTCGGATCAGCCTTGTCAACTCAAGCACCAGGGGTGCCAACTCTGCCGCGAAGCATTGAAAAAACTCCGCAGGCAGGCCGTCCTCCCCTGATGCTTTCCGCCTCTTGAGCCTTTTGATAGCGGCGAGAATTTCGCCGGTGGTAAAAGGCTCGTCGAGGCTTTCCTTCTCCTCCTCCCCTATTGCCGGGGCACCGTTTGGAAGCAAGCGCCGAGAGGCATCTTGGTCCGGGGGCGCCCTGGCGTAAAGGGAGGAATAAAAACGCCGCACGAGGTGCCGTATTCTAGCCGGAGCCGAGTGCTCCCGGCCCTGGTCGTCCAGCAAGCTGGCCGATTTGCATTGCTAGGCTTGACGTTCGGCCCCGGCTCGGCACTCTGCCAGGCGACGGACATTGGGGGTCCTCTCGTACCGGCGGGCCTGTAAATAGGCCCTATGGTTCCGAGCCTTCTCCCCAAATCTGGGGGGCAGGCGGTGCAGGGGGAACTCCTCGCAGAACTCGCGGACCGAGGCCTTGAAGAGGTCCCAATCTTTGAGACTGCGGAGGGTGACGCCTCTCAGGAATTCGCGAAGGTGTTCCTTCGCACCTGAGAGTCGCGTCCAGTCCCCAGGCAGACGCCACGCCCTGGATGGGGGGCCCGTGTCGCGCGGGCACACCTCGAATATCAGCCGGGAATGGTCAGACAGCTCTGACGCAACTTTCCCCCGTTTGCCGACCCGTGAACACATGTCGACATCCAGGAAGACGTGGTCGATGCTGCTGACCATTTCCGAAAGATCCCCTAACAAGTTGCGCGTGCGCATGGCGGTGCACAACTCGTTAGCCGTCCGTTCCTGTGCATGTGGCTCACCTGATAGCAGGCGGAGATTAAAGTCTCCCGCTATCAGGTGAGCCACGCGCACGTTCGCTTCCACCAGCCAGTCGCGCTTCAGGGTTTCCAGGAACGCCTTACGTTCCTGGTACCTGGTAGGACCGCTCGGAGCGTACACATTTGTTACGACGAGGTCGAACGTATCGGACCACCTGAGAATCAGCTGGCCGACACGACCGGCTTCGTCGAAGCGCACGCCCTTCACGGCTGCGTCGACTGCCGGCTTCATAAAAAACGCGACGCCGCAGATGTATCGGGTTCCGCATTGCCACATTAACCGTCCCCCATCCAACCGCCCCATCAACCGTCCGTTCCGCTGGGGAACATCAGCTCAGTGGAAGTGTGGTCGGACTGCCTTCGGAAGGCTTCGAATGCCCTGAGCCCGTTCCACCATGGCAGGTTCGTCCTGCCGGAGCGGGCCACGATATGGAACACCTTCGTTGCCCTTCTCTTGCGCCCCCTGCTTTTTGTTTGCCCGCCCCCCTACTCGGCCAAGCTCCAGGCGCACAGCCTGTTGAGGAACGCTCTGTGGGGACCTGCGAGGTCCAGGATCCGCCTCAAAGACTTGGCGGCTCCGCGTCGGGATGCTGGCTTAGGCATCCTGACGCTGGAGAGAATCGAGCTGCAGGTGCAGCTTCGGATGTTGGCCCTGTGCACCAACCTTTGGTCCACTCCGTGGTGTGCTCCCGCGCGCCTGCTTCTGCGGCGCTGCACAGGCAGCGATGGACTTCTGTCGCTGCGGCCGCACACGGAGCGCGCCACGAGAAGCTTTGGTTTCCCCTTGAAACCATTGTATCGGCTCCTGCAAGCCCAGGAATGGATCTCCTGCCGCCCAACGAACTTTCAAGCCTGGCGGCAGGAACCGTTGCATGGCTGGGCAAAGCACCAGGATGTTTCCCTCCTGGAACTCCGTTGCGCTCACCTCTCCCCGTACTGCACGGTGGATGAGGTGTGCAACAGCCAGGAGAAGTGGACCCGCCTGTTCGTCACCCCCCTCGAAGACGCACTGTCAGCCCTGGAAACGCTCCCGCACCTGCTCCTGGACTGCGGTGTTCTTCTAGGTCTCTGGCGGAGGCTAGCCTCAGCTCTCCTGCACCAGGGGGACACCGCGAGGGAGTTGATGCGCCGCTTCTCCAGCCAGGCGGCCTGTCATTGGGTGCTGTCGTTGCAACCGTGTGTTCCATCCGCGCCATCGACAAGGCCCACCGAGAGTTGGAGAAGCTGGCCATCCTTCGTCAGCCCACCGGATTAGCCAGCGCAAACATGTCGTCGGCTGCCCAGTGGGCCCATCTGCCACAGGGCGTAAGGAGAGAGATCGCCGGCATCGATCGCCGGTTTTTAAAGGAAGGAACGGATTTACCAAAGACCCCTGTCCCCTGCCCTCCATATTTTTCTCTAATTTTTTTATATAGTAGTGTGTTTGTGGTCTCTTTCCTCCCGTTCCGGACTTTCGGCATACCGACCTGCGTGTCGGGGATCCCACCCCCTTCGTCTCTTGTTTTCCCCTTTGTCCAGGAACCCTGTTCCCGGATAGTTTATAATAAACGCCCCGGCGCACCCGGGTGACAACCAGCCGCCTCCCTGCGATCCTTTCTATGTCCTGGGCATTCTCCGCGGTGATCACGTGGATCTCCTGCAGGAGTGCCAGGTCGAAGTCACGCAGGGTGGCGGCCGTGTCCCGTCTGTTGCCGTCGTCGCGCAGCCCGTTCACGTTCCAGCAGGCCACCCTTAATCGACGGCGACTGGCGAGCCCAGGTGTTACTCCTGGGAAAGTGGCAATGGGGCTCCCGCCACCTGGTTGGGCGGGACGGATGGAGGCATGGGGGCACCGCCCAGCGGTTATCCCACCTCCATGGGGGCCGATTCCTCGGCGGACTGCAACGGTTGAAGGGAGCATGCTTCACGCACCTGCTTCCCCTCTTCCATGGGGGCCGATTTCTCGACTGCGATGGACGGCAGGGGGGAGCGGTTCTCAGCTGTCTGCTCCCCCTCTTCCATGACCATCTTCGCAGGCTCCACCGGTGGAAGGGGGAGGCAATGCCCTACCTGCTCTCCCTCCTCCATGGGGGTGGCCGGCTGCTCGGTGGCGGAGGGTGGGAAAATTCCTCCCTCCGTTCCCACGCTGCCGGCTTCCCCCTCGGCTGTCGGTGCGTCCCCCTCGCTCTTCGTCGGGATGTGCCTCTTGGGATTCTTGCACTTCCGTCCAGTCTTCTTCGGAGGCGCCTCCGTGGAAGAGGACGCACTTCCGGCATCCGGGTCGTGGTCACCTGTCGGAGGTGCCCTGGTCGCGGTCGGCCTTCGCAAGGCCTTTCGCGCGCCGTTCTCACGGTCGGCGAGTTCGGCCGCGAGCTCTTCCGCCGCCTGCTGGAAGGCGGCCTCGTCGATCGCGGCGAGCGCGTCGCGCGGTTCCCCCTCTGTTTGCACAGAGGGTGCGCCTTCCGTGATCGCGTTATCGTCAGCGTCGACGCGAGGGATATCTTCCCCGGTGGCGGTCTCGGGTACCTCCACACGCTCCAAAGCGACCGAACATTCGCGGATCAACGCGCGGCGTTGTGTCCTATTTAAAAAAGACGTCGCGGGTTCCGCTTTCGATCCTTCGGTTTTCTTTGCTTTCTTAGCTTTAGGCTTCGCCTTCTGCCAGCCTTCGCTCTTTTGAGCGTCGTCGGTAGATTCCACGACCGGCGTTTGTTGTACGGGCTCGGGCTCCGCCTGTGGGTTCCGCCTCACGGGTGCCTTCGCAGGGTTTTCCGTAGCCTCCGCGCGTTTCCCTTTGGCCTTTTTCAAGGCAGCGGGATTCGGGGGTTCGCGCTTCGGGCACACTTTGCGGAGGTGGCCCTTCTCTCCACAGTGGAAAGACTGGATGTGAGGGCACCGCTTTTTCAGGTGCCCTGTGGCATCACAGTGTCCACAGTACTTGGGCGTGCCCACGTACCAGACTTCGACGGTCTCGTTGCCGACGTCTAGTTTGTGGGGTAGCCCACCGTTTTCGTGGACGGTTACTCGCGCACCAGCCATGCCACTAAACAGTCTTCCGTAACTCTGGAAGACGTTGGGCTTGGGCCATAGCGCGTGAACCGTTCCGTATTTTCCGAGTTCCTCCTGCACGTCGGCTTTCGACATGCGGAGGGTGACGCCCGTGAGGTGCGTCACCACGGAGCGATCCTCCGTTACCGGGAAAATCTTTCGGCCTTCCAGTGTGATTGGCGTATTCAGGAGGTGTTGAGCAAGGCTTGCATTTCTGCAAGTCAGCTTCACCCGCAGACCACCACTCAACACGGAAAGACCTTCCAGGTCTTCCCCTTTTACGTTCAACCGCTGCAACTCCCTTTCGAAGTTGCGAGCGGTGTTCCCGACAAAGAGATTGCCTTCCTTGTATATCAGGGACGCCTTGTATCCCTGCTCCAGGTAGGCTTTCTGCTCGGCGAGGGCTGCAGAAGATGGGGCTGCAGGCACTGAACTCCAGGTCTTCGGCGATGCCGAAGACGCATTCGAGGGTGCAGGTGCCCCCTTTTTCAAGGAGGCGGTTGCGCCCTTTTCCAGGGTTGCGGTTGTCCCCTTTTTCAAGGGTGCGGTTGCACCCTGTTCCAGCGGGGCTTTTGCCCCCTTTTTCAAGGGGGTCTTTGCCCTCTCTTCCGAGGCGGCGGTTGCCCTTTTTTTCAGGGGTGCGGTTGCCCCCGCCTCCGTGGGTTGGGGAGAGGAGCAAGCCTCTCCCCCTCCTATATCCATCACGGTGTCCTCAGGCATTTCTGCCATTGGACACCGCAGATGCTTCACACACAAACACAAAAGAAACCAAACGCTTTACACCAGGCGCGGAGGAGCGCTACAAAAACACGTCCGCACGCCAAGTTGCTGGCGAAATTGTGGGCTGAACGCCTGGTGCGATTAGCGGAAAGCTTCATTATCCCGGAGCAGACATATGCTGTTCCCGGGCGGAGCATGGATGCCAACCTGTTCCTCGCCAGCACCTTTTTCGCCCTCCAACAGGAAAGGGTCAGGATGTGCAACCGGACTTCCGGAATGTCCTCCGCTAGGAAACGGGATGGTTGGGGTGGGGAGGGAGCCCTCTCAGTCGCAGTCGATTTGCATAAAGCATTCGACTGTGTCGACCAGAGGCTCCTTCTGGAGCTCCTGGAACGCATGTGCTTCTTGGTCACTTTACTGACCTACCTGCGATCCTGCTGGCACGACGCGCTCATCCAGATCTTTTTTAATGGACACACCGTGCACGGCGTACCGTTGCGACGCGGTATACGGCAGGGAGACAGCCTGATTTCCTTGCTCTTCAGTACCTATTTCGAGTTGGTACTAAGAGCATACAGGGAAACTCCAGCGCACCTGCCACGCGACTGTCTTGGCACGCCTACGGTGTCAGCATACGCTGTTGACCTTTTGCTGCTGCTCCCCATGTGCATCCCGGCTCCGGCGGTAGAGGAGTTCTTCGACCAGCTTAGTCGGGCAACCGGGCTTCAGGTGAAAAAGACGAAGTCGTCCGTAATGCCAGTCGGTGCGGCGTGGGCAGGGCAACCGGACTGGGTCCGTTTGGGAATCCCCACGGTACGGTGCTCCAAGTAGCTCGCTGTACCGATTAGGGATTATCTTTCTTCGGATGCGTGGTCCAGCTGCCTTCAGAAGGTGGAGACGGCAATCGGCCCGTTCCAAGGACGCAGGTTTTTCCTACCGGAACGGGCCGCGGTGTGAAACGCGTCCGCGGCCCCCCTCCTCCGTTCCCTACTTTTTGTTTGTGTCCCCACCACAGAGACTAAAAAGCGGACGAAGGACCTCCTAAGGATTACCCTGTGGGGTAATGGGAGGGCCCGAGTCCGGCTTGTGGACTTGAGCGCTCCGCGTCGGGACGGCGGTCTCGGCCTCCTGACGCTGGAGCGGCTAAAAGCTCCAGCTCCAGTTTCGGTTAATCGCCCTAGTGACGAAGTATTGGAGTACCAGCTGGTGCGAGCCCGCACGTCTCCTCGTCGAACAAGCTACAGGCAAGGTGGGACTGTTATCCTTCCTTGCGCTCCGTCGACGCCGCCAAGTCGGTCACTGCGGATTGCAGTTGCGGAGAGTGGCTGACCTGATGAAAAAGAACGCAAGATGGCTCTGCTGTCGCCTTGTTAACGGACCTGCATGGCTGCAGGAAACTGTTCAAGCGTGGGCAAGGAGCAACCAGCAACGCACTTAAGAAAGGCAGAGACATTTCTTTGCCCTTAATGACCGCCTCACGCTCCGGGAGGTCCTGAAGAACTTCCAAAAACGAGTGTGGCGAGGAAAATCTCCTCGCTGCAATGCTGTTTTCCCTCGTGGACCATCTGGACAGCAAAACTGCGGTGGCATAGGAAGTATTTGCTAGAATCTCCGGTACGGAGAAGAAGATCGGGGAATGGAAAACGGGCATCCTTTGTGATACTACCCCGGATTACCACTCCTATTAGAATTTCGCGCTGAGGCGAGCTGCTAAACGTTCCGACGGAACAACTTAAGTGGCCCCCAGTGCAGATGAACACCTCCACCCTCCCCTTAAAGTGGCAGGAGTCGGCGTTACTGTTGCTGCATTGGGGACTCCCTTGCATCGCCCACCGGCACCATTGGAACTAAGGAGCGGTGAACCCTAATTGTGTGAGGTGTGGGGAAAGGAACTCACTTCTCCACCTCCTTATGGATAGCGCTGCTCTTCGGTTCCTTTGGAACCGTTTTGCCGCGGTAATCGGTAACCCCTGTGGCAACCCCAGAGACGCAGTTATGTCCCCCTTCGTCTGCAACGCCCTTCAGCCAGCGGCCTCGTTAGCAGCCATGTGCTGCTTTCGCGGGATCATCGCGGCATGGAGCAAGGCGACGCAAGGACCAAACGATAAGCGTGCCGTCCAGTACGCAGCCAAATTTATGAGGACAGCGACAGGATGGACCCATCTGGATACATCAATCCAAATACAGCTTGCCGGCATTCTAGAAAGTATGGAACGGCCCCGCAGCAGACTGTGATCCCTTCCCGTGCCCACCAGATGTTGTTTTTATTTTTTTTTTTATTTTTATTTATATCTTTTCGTTTTGTAACAGCCCCTTCTGCTGCCGTGGTGGCCCGTACCGGACTGCGAGCCGGTGACCCGGCAAGCTTGTAGTTTAGTTGTATTTGGCTAAACCACCCGTTTAGCCACAGAAACTCGTGTTATTCGCAAGAATAAACGCCCGGCGCAACCGGGTGAGAATCGTGCACACTTATAACAAAGCCGAGGAGGTACTGGTGAAGATACTCCACCGCATCCGGGTGGCTTATTCAGTCTGCAGGCATCCTCCAAAAAGAGTTTGGAGGCCCCTTGCCTGGCGGGGGCAACTCGAACTCGAGCCTGTTTTGGTGTGAAAGCAGGGACGGCAAGGGACCTCTCCGACTCACTCGAGAGAGCAAGTGTTCATCAAGGTATACGTATTCTGGCGTTGCTGCCATAACAGGGTAGCTAGCGAACAAGTTGCACGCGTCCACGGACGCGCACATCACTTCCGCTAGCAACTTTTCCCTTTTGTGGGAGCTATTCTTGGAAAGCAGGTGGACGTTAAAGTCCCCTGCAATGAGATGGGCCACAGAAGGGTGAAATCGAGTGAACCACTGGCTTTGAAGGGTACCGAAGCACTCAATCCTTTCGGTTCATCGTCCAGCACCGCTCGGCGCGTACATGTTGGTTACCACAAGGTCGATCGAGTAGGACCACTTGAGTACAAGCTGTCCCACTCGGCCTTCCGTGTCGAAACGAACGCAGCGCACCGCTCCCGCCAAAGTTCCTCGCACGAGGAAAGCAACGCCGCACGTACGTGCAACGTCGCACCTATAAAGTAGCGTTTCGCCCGCGCGCCGTTCGATTTCGGCAGCCTGCTCTTCGGAGATGCTGTGAATCTCCTCCAGGAGCGTCAAGTCGAAGGCGCGCAAAGCGTGAGCCACTAGTCGCCTCTTCTGCTTGTGTTGGAGCCCGTTCACGTTCCAAGACGTCACGGCAACACGACGAGAAGACGCGATTGCCCTCATCATGGCTGGGAAAGCGAGGCCGTGGTGCTCGCCTCACCCGGCGAGCGGGCAGTAAGCAGCACGACGGGCTGGAGGGCGCAGTGGCCACCGGCCTCAACTGTGCTGCACGTAATCGGGTGCTCCTCCCCGGGTGCAGAACCTGTGCGTTCCGGGGTGAGCACTCGCCGTTCTGCAGCGAGTGTGTCCGTTTCATGGCTTCAGCCCTGCAAGCACTCGCTCCCGCGTGAGTAACGCGTCGTTCAGCAACGCTATGGAACTCCTTTGCGGAGTCTGATGCTCGCACGATCGACGTGCGCTTGCATCCGTCCGATTGCACCGGAATGGTCTTCTCGGCGGTCACAGAAGCGGACTTGCACGCGTTAAAGGCGCTGGCTTCTTCCTGGGAAGAGGCACAAGCCGCGCGTGTTTTCGTATTCGCGCGACTCCTTTTTCCTTTGGAAGAGCTCAGGGATGGAGGTTGCGGAGCTTTTTTGGAGATATTTCTTCTCTGCTCTTCACAACCTTTCATTCGCCTTCGCGATTTTTAGAGGCTTCCGCTACAGTAGTTGCGGAAACCACCGGGATTTTCGCAACGTTCTCTGGGATCGTTGCTTTCCTTACGCCTTTAAAAGGCGTCAACGGAGTCACCTTCTTGACAGACGGGAGATCGCTCCTCTCCTGCTGAGTCGGTGAACTTGCTTCGCGGCTCAAAGTATTGTGCGTTCGACAACTTAATCAGTTGATTGTGCTCGTGTGTGCCCGGAGAGGGGAAGTTTTCCAGACGAAACTACAAAAGAAGAGGCGAGGAGATCGCGGCAAAAGACCTGCAGTGGTCCCGTGCAGCAAGACCAGCTGTAAGGAAGCAGGCACCTAGAGGAGGAGTGGAGAGACCGTCGTCCCCAATGGAAGCCATGGAGGTAACGTGCGGCAACGGCGAGGCGGTGGCAGGCATGCCGAGGATCGCGCCCGCGGCGGGCTTTGCTGCGCCTGCGGAGGCGATGCCAAGGGTCGTGCCCGCGGCGACGACGGCGGAGGTCGTGCCCACGGCGGCGACGCCGAGGATCGTGCCCGCGGCGGGGAAGGTAGCGCCTGCGGCGGCAACGGTGGCGACGTCGAGGGTTGCGCTCGGAGCGGCGGCGTGCCAGGCAGGACACGCGGGCGTCCACGCGGTTGAGGGCGAGACGCCATCTTGTTCGGCTGCGGCGGCGCAGCCCTTTTCCTATGCGTCTATGGCGGCTGGACAAGCGAGTGTCCACCCACCAAGAAAATTCGGGAAGCCGCTATGCGGTAAAGTCCAAAAGGTGGATCGGCCGATCGTGGAGTTAGGGACGAATGTGAAGCCCATCATTTTCAAGACTGGGCTGATCAAGTTCAATAATATCAGGGAGGTGTATCTGTCCCTCGATAAAACGGACATGAATTTTGATCGCATAGAGGCGATCATACCAGCAAACAACGGGTTCACAGTCTTCACAGACTGTGAAAAGATTAGGGAGCGATTGATCCAGAAGGGGATCAATATACAAGGGAGGATGGTTCGTGGTGTTAGCGAGATGCCATACACAACCGTGTTTCTGAACGGCATCTCCATCCTCACACCGCAACTAACGGTTTGGAACTTTTTGGAGCAGTATAAGGAAGTTCTGGACTTTGAATTCCAGAACTTCTCTGGAAATATATTTTCTGGCGACATGATCGCCAAAATGAAGTTGAAAGAGGGAGCTGTGATCCCTGGATTAGCCGTTCTTGACGAACAATCCCAGGAAGTGAACGTGCGTAACCGGCAACAACCGATATTCTGCACCAAGTGCAAGCAGTTCGGCCACAGGGCGGGCGTTTGCCCAACGTGTCGTTGTTTCCGCTACGGCAAAGTAGGACATCAAGTCCGAAACTGCCCGCAGCCGGAGGGGTGCTCCTTCTGCAAGAAACACGGACATGCCAAATAAAACTGTTCGGAGTTTGCAAACTGCAGAAGGATTCGAGGTCTCTCTCCCGTGAGAGAGAGAAACACCAAGAAGGCGGAACAGCCTAAGAAGGCAGGAAGGCCGAAGAAGGTGAAAGAAGCCGTCCCGGTATCGGAAGACGGCTTCATACAGGTAGGGAAGAAAGGAAAGAGAAAGGAAGGAAAGAAAAGGAATCGCCTACTGCAATGCAAACGGTGTGGTCGACCATTAAAAAAGAAAAAGGTTTGTGCGGATCATCGCACAACAAGACATAGTGTACCTGCAGGAGACCCACAAGATGGGTCTCGAGATTAGTCAGCAACTGGAACGGCGATTCAACGGGCGGATGTTCGTCAGCGAGGGAGAACGGCACACGCAGGGTGTGGCAGTACTAATCAAGAACAACTTGGTTATCACTATTCCGGAAGTGTTCTGTTCCCAACCCGGACGAATCATCGGCGTACGACTGGCCTGGTCCACTACTGTGCACCTCATCCTGGTGAACGTGTACGGGCCGCACAGGCTAAAACATCGTTGTGCGGAGGCGCTGCATGCAGCACTTCGTGAAAAGGTTGCTTCCAAGGACGTCGTGATTGTTGCTGGCGATCTCAACATATTGGATGAGATCATTCATTCGGAAGACGCCAGAGGAAGGACGCCGTATCGGCGGCTATCCGACAAGTTCGAACTGGTGTGGCGAACAGCAGTTCACAAGCCGATTGATCACGTCCTACACAGCATTCAACTTGGGAATCGCATCCAGGGTTTTCAACTCATTATGTCGACGGTCTCCGTTCACCCCCTAGTGCTGTTTTCCATAAGAACGGAAAATCCTCGGCGAAAACAATGCACCAGGGCTGAGCTCATCAGCATGCACGCCTGGTTCGGAACCCATCCCGGACATCAGGCTGTCTTGGAGACGATTCTGAAGGCAACAACGATCCGAAGAGTCGCCGACTGGGACAGCCTGAAACACAGGATACACCTGTTTGCAAACATGCAGTTCGAAGATAGGCGCTTGAGGCAGGAGGAGTACCGGTTGCTCAACATCCAAGATCGCTCACTCTCAAAGTACTTCGATCAGCACGAGAGTCGGTACGTCTTTAAGAACATAAAAGGGGAAGTCGGCGTGCTGGAGAAGAGAAATCTGGCAACAGGTATCTTCTGCATCCAGTACGACGGTCAAAAGCGACAGTCGTCCGAAAACATCGTGGATGCCTTTCACAGGCATTACACGAAACACTTCAGGCGACAACATCTCTGTCGCTCTAGTCAACAGACCTTTCTGAGCTATCTCGAGAAGAGGACCGACGACCTTCAGCGGAACAGACTGTAGGAGGAATTCTCCGAATACGAGGTGAAGTCTGCTTTTGGACAACTGCGCAAGGACGTGGCATCGGGCCCTGACACCGTACCCATCACTCACTATCAGCGGTATCTGCAGTCCTACCTGCGTTTGTTCCACCAGTTGACCCTCTGCATCCGCGAAGAAGGAAGACTTCCACAGTCCTTCTAGGAGAGTCCCATGATATTGTTGCCAAAAGTAGGCGATCTCACGCAGGTCGCTCAATGGAGGCGATTCTCGATCCTGAACTCCGATGCCAAGTGGTTGGCGAAGATCTGGTCCAACCGCTTAGGCAAGGTCATGTCGAGGCTCATCTCCTTGGTCCAAACATGTGCAGTTTCTGGACGTTACATGTCGGACAATGTCAAGTGTGCTCAGACCACCGTCGGGCTCAGCCGATACGTTGGAGAGAACCTGGCGCTGGTTTTCACTGACATGGAGAAGGCTTTCGACTCCACCGACCATGAGATGCTGCTGAAGGTTCTGGAGATGCTAGGCCTTCTGGAACACTTCAGCAACTTCGTGAGGGTGGTACTATAGAACCAGTACTGCCGAATCAAAATCAACGGCCAGGAGACGGCAGCAATCCGGATAGAACGGGGAGTCCAGCAGGGCGATTCGCAAAGTCCGATGCCGTTCGTAATTTACATGGAGGCGTTGTCGTCCTTTATCGAGAAGAACGGACGGCTGAAAGGCATAACAATCGATGGCCAGCGTCTTACCCATCTGGCATACGCTGATGATCTACTCTTCTGTATCAAGGGAGCGAGAAATCAACGAGCGTTTCCGGATGTGGTAGACCTGATGGATCAAGGCCTGGGTTTAGAGATCAACGCCAAGAAAAGCCTGCTTTTGCCAGTTGGGATCCTCGATCTCTTCACTCTAGCGGCGAGAGGATTTCCAACGGTGGACAAGGCCAAGTACCTGGGTGCCTAGATTGGCTACGTCTCCGCGTCGAAGCTATTTTGGACCAAGATCCTAGGGAAAGCGGCCAGGAAAGCAGCCAAGTACACCCGAACGGACCTTGGAATGAAACGAAAGGCCAACATATGGAACGGAGTTCTCCTTCCAAAAGTGCTTTTCGGAGCGGCCTTCGCGAGGATGAACAAGGACACCACGAGGGAGTTCGACAAGCTGCAGAGAAAAACACTGTGGGGCCACTATAGACCAAGAGTCCGACTAAAACCCCTGTGTCGTCCCTGGGAAGAAGGCGGTTCCGGGATGAAGTCGCTTGCACACTCCACAGAAATCATGGATACGCGACACATCCGGGACATTGCCACTTACTGGGTTGACCTGCCGTATGCGGCGCACAGGGCCTACGCGTTGTTGTTGAACAACTCGAAAGGCCTGATTACTGCGCTGCTAGGCCAAGCAGGCGAATGGAAAAAAATCGAGCCAACCTGGACGAGGAAGCAACGGCTGGTGCGAAAGCACAAAATCAAGATCGTGCTGAGAAGTGGGGAACTCTGGCAGGACGAGTGCATCTTGGTGATCGCTTGGATGCTTCCTGTCCCGCAGGACACGAGAAGCTGGATCCACCAGCGGTCCAGAGTTACCCTTCAACGAATCCAGGAGTGGAAACGAAGAGGGTACCTACATCACTTTCGTGTACTTCGGTACATGGAGATGATGTAAGGGAGGTTCACCCATTACACACGCGAGGTGTGGATCAACCACAACGACTTCGCGGGGTCGAGGGTTACCAAAATGAACCTCCGCAGATTGATCAAGGAGTACGAAAGAGACATTAGTGCCCTCCAAGAAACCGCCGACCGCTACGGGAGCGATCGCATCAACCTGCTAGCGATCGGCACGACGGTCTGGAGGAGTACCCTTCCGCCGGGGACCCAGGACGACCTCCTGATGTTTCATAATGGAGGAATCTAGAGTGGGTCCCGGTGGAAGCACTTCACCGGAAGAGGGGAAGACCGAGACTGCGCAGCATGTGGAGACACCCTCACGAGACTTCACGTTTTGACGTGTCCCACATTGCTGCATGACTGGCTGATCCTGAAAAGGATCATAGGACTTACCAACAAGTCCGTTATGGAGATCCTCGCCTGGATGTTTCATAAGGATTGTAATGATCCCTGTTAGAATCTTATGCTGAGGACGAACATAGCCCTCTCTTTATCACCGGCATACTTGTGCGGTGGTGGAAAATGAGGAAAGCCAGGATAGCCGCACCACCGATGGATATCCTACAAGGGCTCCTAAAGAGTGAAATCGGTATCAGGAACTGCGGGAGGATCCCTGAGGAGGATCAATGACGACGCCCGGGACCATCCAGCTGGATTCCCCCCTTGAAAATCAGAACTCCTGTGCAACCCAAGGACTCCCAAGTGAAAAGTGTTTATATTGAGTGAATGAGAATTTGAATGTAAAAAGTGTTTTTTTATAGAAACATAAATTTACCCCATCCCTTGTGCGACTTGGGGAAACCTGCCGAGTCGGCGATGAAGCGACTGCATGCAGCGTGCTTTCCCTCGTCGCGACGCCGCTTTTTACGTCTTTCCTAGCCTTTGCAGAGGGGCCTGCGCTGCAATGGGGCTGTCCGGAACTCGCAAGGGACAACGGAACGGTGCAAGAAGTCTTCGCACTGCTGCGATCTTCCTGTATTCCTACCTTTCCTTCCAGGGCGTTACGGAGATTTCCTGGTTCCTGGCTCGAAGAAGTGCCTGCGAGTTCGGCAGCTAGGGAATGCACGGCACCCGTCAAACCCTGGCGCCCGTTTTTAATTGGCTTCCCCGCTGTGACTTTCCCCTTTCGGGACGTTGTGGATGGGGATGTTTTCTTCTCATCCGCGGATCTCTCGTTGTTTTCTCCGAGTTTTTGCGGACGACGTTTTTTATTTGCCGATGCGGCTTTTCGTGCAGTGGTCTTTTGAACCCGACGAATTTTCGCTGCGGTTCTTTTTCTTGCAAGTACCGGGCACTTTTTTATTTCGTTCCCGGAATGTTTGCAATAGCGGCATCTTGGAGAAGGGCACTCTTTAATTCGGTGCCAATCCTTGCCGCACTGCTCGCACGCGCGAGTCTGGCCTATGAACCACAAGTGAACGACCGTGCCGTTCACCTGCAGCTGCTCAGGCACAACACGCCTGTTCGCGACGGTAATCCTCGCGGGGGCTTGTACAATGTGGAGAGAGGAGAAATCCTCCAAATTGTTTGGCCTCCTCCACAAAGCGTGCACGGTGGTGAACTTCGCCAGCACGCTTACAACATCGCGGTCGGAGATTTCAGGTTCGATGTCGCACAATTGAACGACGAAAGAGTCGTCCATCGCGGTAGGTCGGACTTCCTTGCCATTGATGTTCAACGGCGTACGGAGAAGGCGCTGCACAAGTGCTGCGTTCTTGCACCGAATTTCCGTATATTCCATCCTGCCAGCAGGCATTATGGCAAGGAGTTCCTTCTCGCGAACACCGATCCGGACGAGCTCATCATTAAGCTCACGACCGATTCTCCCGTTAAGGGGCCCACTGACGTTATTACGGAGTGCAGGCATGTATCCTAATGACACATATGCCTGGAACTCCGCATCGCAGAGTCCTGGTCTTTGGGAAATAACGGCGGCGTAACTCCTAGCCGGGGGCGAGGAAACCATTACGGAGGATGCGGCCACTTCAAGTGCAGCTGAAGTGCATCTAGTGGCTTGCTCCTCCACACTATCCTGCGTACTGGTGATGTTGCACTATGCTACTTGGCAGATTGCACAGGAACACACAAGTGCGTGCGAAAACGCAGGCACAAAGTTCCCCGATCGTTAACGCGGATAGACGCGGAAACATGTCTGCGCTGTACGAGCGCGGGAGATCGAACGGATCTTGGGTGGACGGCTGTTGTGGCATTGCGGCATCGCGAAATCAAGCGGATTCGCCTTCCTGCTTCGGCAAGCCATCGAGGCCGCAATAAAGGACGTTCGGTTTGATGACGCAGGTCGCGTCGCTCAGCTGACTCTCAGCTGGTCCGACTCCATGGACCTGGTCGTCACCAACCTATACGCTCCTAGCGGAAATAACGCGTTGAAGGCGAAGGCAAGAAGGGAATTCTACCTTGCCCTGAGACGCGATTGGCTGACCGATGTAGGCGTTCGCAAAGTGCAACTGATCGCAGGTGATTTTAACCTGCGTCTGCTGTCAGGTGCGCCGGATACGCTGAACGACCGCGTCAACGAGTTGTGTGCAGAAATGAACACGCGCAACTTGTTGGCCGGGGACACGGCCATGGAACGCAGCATCGACCACGTGTACCTTGACCAGCACCTATGCTCTCGCGTAGGCAGGCGCGGCAAGTTACTGTCCGAGCTTTCTGACCATGGCCGAATCGTGTTCGAAGTGCATCCGCGCGACAAGGGCCCCCCTTCGTCAGCGTAGCGTCTGTTAGGGGACTGGCTAAAGCTCCCGGACGCGGCGGAACATCTCCGCGCGTTCATACGGAGCTTCAGGATGGAGACACTTCAGGACTGGAACCGCTTCAAGCGGTCGGTCCAAAAGTTCTGCTACCAGTTCCCCCTGCATCGCCTACCTGCGGGATTTGGGGAGAAGCCGCGTCACGAAAGGTGCCATCTTCAGACTCGACGTTACGCAAGAACCCCCGACATGCGCAGGTTAGCTTAATACCGAGCGGAAGCCGTGAGGTAAGCCTGGCAATCCGGGTCGGCCAGCTTGCTGGACGACCAGGGCTGGGAGCAGTCGGTTCCCGCTCAGAAACGCGGGATAGTAAGGAAATTTTACTCCTTTCTGTACGCCAGGGCGCCTCCGGAGCACGATGTCTCACGACTCCTGCTTCCTGAAGGTTTTCAGCGATCGCGGAAGAGGAGAAAAGAAACCTCGACGAGGCTTTCAAGATGAGCGAGATCATCTCGGTCATCGGAAAGCTCAAGAGGCGAAAGGCTCCAGGGCAGGACGGCCTGCCTGCAAAGTTTTACCAAACTTTCACGGCAGAGATTGCTCCCCTGGTACATGAGCTCACCCTGCTGATTCGCGAAACAGGTGACGTTCCCGCCTCGTTTCCTTCAGCAAAGGTGCGGCTACTCCCAAAGGGAGGAGACCTTAGGAGCATGAACAACTGGCTTCCCATCACAATAGTGAATGCGGACGCTAATTTGCTAGCCAAGCTGTGGGCAGAGCGCCTAAGACGGGTCGCCAACATCTTCATCAGCTCCAAACAGACATATGCTGTTCCCGGGCGAAGTATGGAGGCGAACCTATTCCACGCTTCCACATGGTTAGAGCTCCAACAAGGAAGGGGCTTAATGGGCAACCGGAATTCCGGTGCGTCCGTCGGTGGGGGACGGAATGTTCGGGAGGGGAGGGGAGCCCTCGCGGTCGCTGTCGATTTGCGAAAAGCATTGGATTGCGTCGACCAGAATCTCCTTTTGGAGATTCTGGAACGCTTGAGCTTCCCAGACCCTCTGTTGGCCTACCTGCGCTCCAGCTGGCGCCACGCGCTCATTAATTTTTTTTTCAGCGGAAACACCGTGCACGGCGTACCGGTGCTACGCGGCATGCAACAGGGAGACAGCCTCAGGCCCTTGCTCCTCAGCGCCTATATCGAATTGGTGCTTGGAGCGTACAGGGAGACTCTGGCGCACCTGCCGTGCGATTGTCCTGGTACGTTAGCGGTTTCGGTGTACGCGGACGACCTTCTGCTGCTGCTGCCCATGTCCACCCCGGCCTTGGCGGTCGAGGGATTCTTTGACCTGCTCAGTCGGGGAACAGAACTGACGGTGGACAGGGCGATGTCGTCCGTAATGCCAGTCGGAGCGACGTGAGCAGGGCAGCAGGACTGGGTCCGTTTGGTGAATCTCACGGTGAGGTACTTCAACTACCTTGGTGTGCCGCTGGGGCATCATTCCCCTGCGGAAGCGTGGTCCGGCTGGCTTCAGAAGGCTCAGGCGGCGATCGGCCCGTTCCAGGACGGCAGGTTCTTCCTGCAGGTACGGGCCGCGGCGTTGAACGCGTTTGCTCTCCCCCTCCTTCGCCCCTTGCTTTTTGTTTGCCCCCTTTTAGCGGAGTCAAAGAAGAGGACGAAGGACCTCCTAAGAATCGCCCTTTGAGGAAGATGGATGCCCCGAGTCCGTCTTTCGGACTTGTGCGCTCCTCGTCGGGATGGTGGTCTGGGCCTCCTGACGCTGGAGCGGCTCGAGCAACAGCTCCAGTCCGAGTTGTCGCCTTTATGGCAGAGAATTGGTGCACCCCTTGGTGCCTCCCTGCACGTCTCCTCGTCGAGCGGGTCACCGGCAATGCAGGACTCTCGTCCCACTTTGCACTTCGACGCCCCATCTGCCACTGCGGACTTCAACTTCGGAGGGCGGCCATGCTCGTGAAGGCCATCTCGGCGCGGATCCTCGTACGCCCCGCGAACGGTCCTGCCTGGCTGCAGGAAACCGTGCGAACGTGGGCGATGATTCAGGAGCAGAGCCCGCAACACAAGCGAATAGCTCTGTTCGGGCCGTACGCTTACCGCACGCTCCGAGAAATCCTCGAGGATCCCCGATGGAGAGCGTGGGCTCAAAGAACCTCCCTTGCTGCGCTACTGCTTACCCTGAAGGGAATATCTGGGCAGCGAGGTCACGGCACAATGGGAGGTTACTTTCAAGATCGCCAACAAGGTAAAGAAGATCGGATATTGGAGAACGAATCAGCTGACGAACGCTGCGACCCTGAGGACCACCCCAAATGGACTCTCGCGCTGGGGAGAGCTAATGGATGTTCCGGAGGAACATCTCGAGTGGCCTCCAATGCTCATGGACTCGCGCACCCTCCCCATGAAGTGGCAACAGTCGGCACTGCTGGTGTTGCATTGGGGCCTTCCTTGCAACTCCCGCCGCCACCACTGGACGCGGGGGGGTGTCAACCCCAAGTGTGTCAGGTGCGGGGAGACGGAATACCTCCCCCACCTGTTAGTGGATTGTGTTGCCCTCCGTCCCTTGTGGGAACGCTTTGCCGCGGCTTTGGGGATCCCCGAAGGCAACTCCAGAGACGCTTTGCGCCCCCTCTTCGTCCGTGACGCCCTGCCTTTAGCGGCCTTGCTTGCAGCCCTGTGCCGCCTACGCGGGATCGTCGTGGCAGGGAGCAAAGCGACGGTAGGATCCAGCGACAGGGATGTCAGCGTGTATGCCGCCCGTTTCCTGAGGATGGCTACGCGATGGCCCTATCTGGAACCACATACCCAACAAAGGCTTGTTGGCATCCTCCAGAGGATGACGGACTCTCCCAGCGGACAGTGATCCCCTCCCGCTTCCTTCCCGATGTTCGTTAATTTTTCTGTTTTCTTTTTGTTTCGCTCCCCCTTCCCTCTGCTGCCGAGGTCAACCGCGTCGGTGTGCGCACCGGTAGCCCGGTAGGCTGAATGTATCCAGGGAGTGGCTGGACTACTGGTGCACTCACAGATTGTATAGGTTTATTCGTTAGAATAAACGTCCAGGCGCAACCGGGTTTAAATCGAGTTTGCGGTGGATGACGCCTCTCAGAAACTGGCGGAGATGTTGCGCCTTACCTGAGATGCGCTTCCAGTCCACCGGCATACGCCGCGTCCTGGATGGTGGTTCTTTGTTGCGAGGCATAACCTCGAATATCAACCGGAAATGGTCCGATAACGTCGACGAAAGTTTCCTTCGTAAATTGAAACGTGGGCACAGGTCGGCGTGAAGAAAGACGTGGTTTACGCTTTAGACCATTTCCAGTATGTCCGCAGCAACTTACGTGTGCGCATAGCAGCGCACCGCTCGTTGGCTGCTTCTATTTGCCCTCAAGGCACGCCTGAGAGCAGGCGGATCTTGAAATTTCCGCCGATCAGATGTGCCTTGCAACGTTTGTATCTGCCAGCCAGTCGCACCTCAGGGTTTCGAGGAACCGGGAACGTTCCCCGTATCCGCATCCTCCACAAGGAGCGTACACATTGGTGACCACAAGGAGGATCAAGTCGTACCACCTAAGGATAAGCTGGCCAACCCGACTGTCGTTGACGAAGCGCACTTCCTTTACGATGGCGGCGACTACTGGCTCCATAAAAAATGCGACGTCACAATTGTTGCAAACGCTGCTTTGTGAAAACAGACGACACCCTGCGATCGTCTCGATCGCCTGAGCATTCTCCGCGGTGATTACGTGGATCTCCTGATGGAGCGCAAGGTCGAAGTCGCGCAGGGTGTCGGCCGTAACCCGCCTCTTGCCGTAGTCGCGCAGCTTGTTGACGTTCCAGCAGGCTACGCGGATTATACGGCGACAGGCGAGCCCAGGTGTTAATCCTGGAAAAGTGGCAATAGGGCACCCGCCGCCTTGACGAAAGGGACGCTAGCAGGAGCAGGTACGTCGCGCACCACTTCCCTATCCTCCATGGAGTCCGAGTCATCGTCAGGGCCGTGCAGAGGAAGGGGAGTTTCACCCACCTGCACTTCTTCCTCCATGAGGGTCACCCGCTTAACTGTGTCGAGGAATGAGAGCTTCCCATCCTGAACTCCCACTCTGGCGGCTTCCCCCTCGGGTGCCAGTTCATCCTCTTCCTTCTTGATCCGTATGTGCTTCACGGGATTCTGCGACTTGCACTCCGTCTTCTTTGGTGGCGCCTCCGTTGAGGAGGACGAACTTCCGCCATTCGGTTCGACCTCACCAGCATCCGGAGCCTTCCTCGCGGCCGGCCTTCGCAAGGCTTTTCGCGAGTTCTTTTCACGGCCTTGCAGTTCAGCCGTGAGTTCCACCGCCTGCTGGAAGGCGGCCTTCTCGATCGCGTCTAGCGCGGCGCGCGGTTCCCCCTCTGATTCCCCAGGGGGTTGGCCATCGACCGTCGCGGCTTCGGCGCACGCTAGGGGGGGGATTGCTCCCCTGGTGGCGGCATCGAGTGACTCCACACGTTCCAATTTTACGGTACACGCGCGGAATTTTTCGCGTCACGGTTTTTTGCGCTGCGTTTTGTTTTCCCCGCGCTTTGTTCGGGAATAACGGGCTTTCATCTGGGCTGTACCATCTGCCAGCCGTCGCCTTTGCCAGCGTCGTCGGGAGTGCTCTCAACCGACGTTTGCGGCGATGACTTAGGGAATGGCATCTGGCTTTTTACTGCCTGCTTCATGTTAGTCGTCTCTCCCGGCCGTTTCCCCTTTGCCTTTTTTGCAACGTTTAGGACAGGGATTTCTCGTCTTTGGCACCCCTTGTGGATGTGGCGTCTGTTTATACAAAAGTGGCATTGGATGCTAGGGCACCGTAGCTTTTGGTGCCCTGCTTCTTCGCAATGGCCGCAATACTTTTGCTTTCTCACGTACCAAACGACCTTTTCTTCGCCGATATTTAGTTTGTGGGGAAACCCACCATACTCCGGTAGTGTGATGCGGGCAGCGCACATCCCACTGAATATCTTCCCGTACGTTCGGAAGACATTGGGTTTGGCCCAATACGCGTGCACATTAGTTTGTTTTGACAAGTGCTCATGGACGCTGGTTTTTTCCATTGGGAGTATTACGACCGTGGGGTGGACCAAGAAAGAGCGGTCCTCCGTCACAGGGAAGATCCTGCGGCCGTCTACCGTAATGGTGGTGTTAAGCAGGCGCTGCGCTAGACTTGCCTCTTTGCAAGTCATCTGAACTCGCTGCCCCCCACTAAGAACGATGAGGCCCTCAAGGTCTTGCTCCCTCACGTTAAATCGTTGTTGCTCCATTTCGAAGGAGCGTGCAATGCTCTTCTCGAACACATTTCCTACCCTTTAGATCAGCGACGGTTTGTATCTGCTGTCCTTGTAGGCTGTCTCTTCGGCTACTGCAGCCGGGAATGGTGCAGTAACGACGGCACTGCAACACTTCGCCACTGGCGAAGATGGTCGCGAAGGGGCGGTTGCCCCCGATTCTGATGGGGCAAGTGCCCCGGATTCCGTGAGGGCGCATGCACCCACTTCCATGGGTGATGAAAAGCAAATCGCCTCTCGTCCTCCTATTTTCATTGCGGTGTCCTCAGGCTTTTCTGCCATGGGACACCGACTCTCCCACACAAAAGACAAAATCACCTAAAACGTACGCACTTACCAGACCGCTGTGCTATACCACAACACTTCCTCACCCTAGACGGACACGGGGAAAAGTGAACCCTAACTGTGCCCGGTATGGGGAGCGGAAATCCCTCCCGCGCCTTTTAGTTGACTGTGCCTCCCTACGTCCCCTGCGTGAAAGTTTCGGTTCCACCTTCGGGATCCTGGAAGGTAGACCTCCCAGAGACGTTTTTCGAATCCACTTCATACAGGACGCCCTGCAGCCACCTGCTGTGATAGCAGCTCTCTGCGGCTACCGTGGTATTGTGGCAGCTTGGAGTGGATCTGACGAAGCAGAGGATGTTAACGGAAGGAATGCCTTGGAGTATGCAGCTCGCTTTCTGCGAATAGCATCCCGATGGCTCCATCTGGGAAATCTGTACCAGGACCCCGTCGGCATCCTAAATAGAATGGAAGCCTAACGCAACAAACAGTGATCCCTTCCCGGCCCTCCAAATGGCAATTGTTTTTCTTTTTCTTTATTTTTTTAATTTTGTTTTTTCCCAACCCCTTCCGTTCACGTGGAGTGTCAATTCGGTCTGTGCACCGAAAGCGCGACAGCTCCACAGAACTATTAGCCGCAGCGGGGCCTTGTACCGCAAATACAGTAAGTTTTTAAATAAACGGCCCCGCTTTACCGGTGAAAACGTCTAAACAAACGTCCCTGCCCGTTCAAGAGCCCTGCCCCGGACGAGGAACGCGACTCCGCACGTGTGTGCGGAGCCTTGCAGCCAGTAGAACGTCCCGCCCGGGTGCTCTTCCAGATCGGCTGTCTGCCGTTCGGAGATGCTTTGTATCTCTTGTAGCAGCACCAAATCAAAAGCGCGCAAGTTGTTAACTACCGTCAATTACTTGTCGGCGTCGCGCATCTCGTTGACGTTCTCACGGGCCACGCTGACGCGACGTGCGGACGCAAGTCCACGCCTTACTGCTTTGGACATTACGGCGGGCTCCTAGCCCAGTCCGGAGAGAAGTTGGCTAGCAGCACAGTGCATTGGGAAGCGGAATTGGTCCTATTTAACGCCACATCGCAATCAGCTGACTCCAGGGAGCCGAGAATCATCGCCTCGGGCTCCGAGCAGGGGCCGGATCCGTCTCCTACAACAGATTCGTCCTTGCGCTCCTTTGCCCTGCGCGCTTCCGGGTTACCCCGGGGTGCGCGCTCTATTTGTTTGCACTGGTACTCCACCTTGGAGTCCGAATGCCTAACGCGAGACTGGCGTTTCTCCTGTCTCTTTTTGTTTTGGCAGGTGGAATCTTGCCCTGCACGTTCGGCGGTCGCCGCAGTTCTTCTTGGGGTGGCAGAATCTCACAATGTACCAATTCCTAACTAAGTACACTGCTTCGTTTCAATGACAAGTCTGCACATGAAGGAGTACGTATGATTTCAATGCGGGACATTTTGCACGTTGCCTACGTGACGATATTTTCATTATTCGTAGCGGAAAATCTGGAAAAGCAATTCCAAAACTCTGGAAGTAATACTGATTTCTTTTTGAAAACCCTGGATATTGTGGAGATACCAAGCGACAGGTTTTTCAAGAAAGGTAAAAGGTAACCTGCAGCATAGTGAGTAGAAGAGACTCCTTGCTTGGAGAACTACATGTTTGCCGGTTCCAGCTGCTATTTCATGTGTTTCGAAGAAAGTTCTGATACACCAGATCGAGCTCAGAAGGTTCTTTCTGAAACATGTGTTTTCAAAAAGAAAATTCCAATATATGTAGAAAGATTAATGCAAGCATTTTATTCTGATATTTCACCTTTTTTCTTAATGCTCAAGTCACTAAGTAAGAGTTTTTTTTGTATATTTTTCCAGATTAACCAAAACCACAACCTGATAAAATGCAAAGGAATGTTCAGAACGCTTTTATTCTCAAACGCCCATTCTGCGAGCAGATCTTCAGAGGAACTGTAGAAAATCGCCTGATCAATTAGCTACAGATCTGGCTGTAACTGTGAAACGGCTTCCTCTAAGAGTGCGCCAATCACACCTCAACTTCACCGGAGCAAATGAAAGATTTGGCCCAGGATTTAGCCTTAAGCAGGTTTAATGATAAACACGGAATTAGAAAATGCATAAAATGCAATAGACAAATTAAGCAATAGTTCATAAGCACAGTCACTCAGAAGTGCTTGTTTTCGGTATGAAGAACAACTGAAAAACCGGAAATCCGAAAACAAATTACAAAAATAGCGAAAACTTTCAAAAAGAAACTTCGTAATGTATAGTAAAGTTAACAAATTAGTATATAGTGAGGTTATAGTAAGATATACAAAGTTATACAAAGATTACACTAAGTTATACTGCGGTTATAGGAAGATGAGAAAAAAGAGTACGTCTACAAAATCCCAAGAATACAAAGGACACAGAAACCAGCTTGGAATATACACACATTCAAGAATCTTTTTCAGAAGAGCTAAAAATTACACAAAAACAAACGAAAATCAACACTCAAACTTTCACAAATAGTCCCATTATACATACATGCAGTTAGCACAAGTAGCACGTACCTCCATGTTACACCTGATACTTCTGTATAACAGTTCCCACTGAACTGCGTCAAAACGAGACTAATTCGCACAGTAACTCGGGGATCCAATGTCTGAAATGCTAATAAGATCAGTGCGTATAAGAAATCAGCTTACAAATAAAAAGACACTGCAAACACCACGACCCAACGTGGAACGTGAATTAGTTAGAGATATCTCGCATGCTCCTGCACGGTTCGTAAAAAAAGAAACACATGGTCCGCGTAGCTCTTCGAAGCCCACCACTCCTGTGAGAGCTCTGTCCAAAGCAACAGTAGAATTTCCAATGTCAGAAGAATCAGAACCAATTTCCTTATAGCATAAAAATCCGGGTATCACCTACGAAAAACAAGCAGTGAGTGATATAGCAACGTATGCGAAACGCTGAATGCAGAGAAAAAAATTTAACAGCAATGAGCAAGGAGTTCGCACTACGTGAATCCAGGACATTCTCGAGCAACACAATGCTTGATATCACAGCGAGGAGAGGAAGCAACTTAGTAAAGAGCACTTCCACGAGACACACGAATCCACGAAGAATCAGGTGACCTTTCGATTGACAGCCTTCCTTACAACTGAAGACATCCAATGGGCATTCCATTGGGATGCACATCGGACATGAGAAACACGAGAACATTCGGCGAATGACGACGGAATTACCAAAAAAGGACGAAGAAAAATAACAAGAAAGACTGCAATATAAAGGAAAACAAAAGAAAAACGCAATATGACATAGAATGTATAAAAAATTGGAAACGGAGGAAAAAACCATCATTTTTCAAGTATGCAGAATCAGAACCCGTACGCAAGCAAGTTCGATGGATGGACGCATGCCAAGCGCGCACGTGTCCCTCGGAAGGTCGTAGCTTACGTTCACCGGATCCGCGACTCTCCATTCAAATTTATTAATGTCATCCTAGGAAGCCATCACTGACCTGCAGGAAAGGCTTCCGTAAAAGCGAACATGGTCAGAAAAAGGACACTGAGCACCAACGCAGATTCCAGAAAGGGTATGTGGACGATGTCTGAATTTTGGTGAAGACGTAACAGCAGCACACACGCAATGTAAAGTTCCAGCATGACAAAGCAGCAATCACTTCTTTAGAGTGTACCACGGAGCCTATGTCTATCGAGAAACTCCGCACAAATTGGAAAAATTCTGTTCTGCGGCGCGATGAACGGAAGTGCAGACGAAGTTTCGTTTCAACAGTAGATTCCACGGACAAGGAATGCGCCCGACCCTACAGAAACCAGACCACATCCTTCCGCAGTTAGAATGCAAACGAACAGAAAGCAAAAGAAGCGTTCGGATTCTCTCAGTTGCGCGATGAAAGTCGACTGCGCGACGCCGGATACAAGAAGCCACACGCAAGAGGAGGAAACGCGGTCCGACTAGCGATGCAATGGCTCTCTCATATAATACTCCTTACGATGGTGAACAAGATGCCGCACAGCATGCTGCCGCACTCTAGAACTTTTCACTGGACGAGAGGTTTCTTTGGCTCAGCATTCAAGAGAGGCGCGAAACTTCTTCAGCGTTTATACCGAATTACCCACATTGCCAACCAATACCAGCCATGGTCAACACTTGGAACCACATTAGTCAAGTGTTTCGAGCGCTCATACTTCTGGAAATCCCCTTATCGCAGTATCTATGATGCAACACTAAAGGATTCACAGCTGCAGGAACGTTAGCTGCAAATCAGACGAGCGATGTCGCCACGTATCAATGCTACAAAGATGCCTTTAGGATTATCAGCAAAATGGCGTGTGAAGGAACGGATCACTGCAGTTTCCCGATCCTCACGGCAAAACAGCAAAGAAACTAGTGCAGACAACGGAGAATTCTTCCAAGATCTGCTGTTTCAACAGTAGCTACTTAGAAGAAATACCTGAAAATCAAATCAGGCAAAGCGAACGATCTACGTATCGTAACAAAAGGACCTCGCAGCTTGATATCGAAAACTAAATGTACACAGAAACAAGGGAAGCTGAAAGGTCGACAAAAAGTAATGGGAATTCGCAGCCGGTTTTATGCTCCTTCGGGCTACGTTTCTCATATGTTGCTCGTCAGCAGAGCGCTGCACGAGTAAGGCTTTTCTTGAACAAAGAGATCCAAGAAGACTGCCGCAACGCTCCCAAAACGTACGTTGCAAACGAGTCGAGTCCGCTATTCTGAATTCCCGCCTCCAGCCAGATTACTTGCGAGAACGCAAAATCAAAAGCAATAGTAATAAAATGCCTTCTTCTCAGCGGCAGAGTCAGTTATCCAAGAAAAGTATGCAGAATATCTCGGGTAGGTAGGGAAGCCTTGTAGAGAGTAGGAGTGCTCAGAACCTAAAAAAGGCCGTCAACTTTCGAGCAGGTTTTGCGAGAATTACGGAATAACGCTTCTTGTGCTGCGAGCGCTGTTCAAATGCACAAGCTAAGAAGTGAAGGCTTCACTGAATAAGACGAAGTCTTCCATGAAGTCAGTGACATAGGAGATTCAACCGTAAGCACGATTTGCATCGCCTGACAGTTGTGAAAGATGATACGCCAAGCTTCCTTGATGTATAAGTTCTCAGTCCATTAGCTGTCAACTGCATTCCTCATCCTGCTGTTTTTCAGCGCAAGCAGCCCACCGCTGGAGAGGGAGCAGAAGATCTCTCACAAACTGCCGATTCTAGCTTAAAAGCGAGCGACAGTTCCAGATGCTCCCTTGGAGATTCTCCGAAAGAACTCCGCGTGCTTCGTCCCGGGATCACAGCACATTCGCTTTTAAAGGAACAAATCGGAACTGGCGAAACACAAATAAACCTGCGCCAGTAAAGTAAAAGCGATCCAGATCAACACAGAGAGGAGAGATCTGCCAGATAAAAACCATAGAATTCAGTGCTTCGTTCGAGAATGCACAGAGGAGAGGAAAAACTTCCCGAACACTGCAATGATGGCGAATCTCGACAGCTGGATGGGCATTTCTTATGTCCTAACTCGACGATGCGAGATGCTCATTCCTCATTCCCTGGGCCCTACACGGCAGCAAAGAGCTCAAAAGAGCGCATTTTTGTGCAGCTGATTGGATCAGTGTGCTAACTGTTTCTCAGCGTTGACTCCTAGTTCTTCCAGAGCCCAACTCCTTTTAGAGGATCACTGTCTGTGGCACATGCCAAAGATGCCTCCAAACGTCAACTGGCGATATAAGAAAGCTGGAAACTCCTACAAGCGTTTCGTGCGGCAAAGGGTCAGTACATATGAAGTACGCATTTCTCGTGCTAGTAACCGAAAAGAATCCGGGTTCCGAATTCGCGTTGCAGGATGCTGGGATAAGCATCCTCAGGCTAAATACGATGCAGCGTCATCAGTTGTTTCGCAAGGTTGCCCCAGCGGCGAAGTTTTCAATCACGAATACTCTGGTCCCGGCACGGTTGGGCTGGAGTTCCTTCTAATCTGCTGCAACCCAAAAATGCCCCGACTTGCACACGAGCACCGACAGATGGCTGCCGCGGTGCTGTTCAGTGCTTAAAGAAAAAAAAGTGCTCTGTATACATTCTTGTTCTCAGCTGATGCTCATACTTTGTTCCAGGAAGCATCGAGGGAACAAAGAAGACGTCATTGCCTGGAATAAAGTTAACTGCTTTCGCGAAAACGATCGTGAGTAACGGCGTAGACAAAAACTTGACGACAAGTGGAGGCAGATCAGCTGCATTACTGGAAGACGCACAAATTTGTTGGATGTTTGCTTTTAGTGTCAGCTGTTTGACGCTTCGAATCCCTCCGCTGTGCCTGGAGAAGATATTTGCACGACCGATTTAACATGAAACCTCGTTGGCTGCAGTGGAAATGCGCGTGCATACTTTGGATAGCCTCGGGTGCTTTCCGTCATGCGACACGGCTCGGCACCGTGATCCCGCATTGGACCATGCCATGCAACACACGCTTCCATGAGTGCTGCAGAAAGACCAGGATTTCAGATCGAGCCTGATTGGATGAAGGGCTGCTGCTTCTGCCGACGTTCTGAGTGTTTCGCTGTGTTATAAATTTTTTTGGCTTCGCCGACTTTTCTGCAATCGCAGAGTGTGTTGTCTGCGGGAAGAGTGCGCGGTGCACAAGTGCTATGAGAGAGCCACGATCGTCAGCCGCTTCGCGACTCCGCCTTTTCACTTGCATGAGCGCGGCGCCTTAGCGGACACCTAGGAAGCCGTTCCCTCTTTTTTCCGTGTTTTTGGCTTGGAAATATCCCAAACGTGAGCACACCGAACGATAGACCGTACGCCTGGCCCGACGCATTCGTCTTGCTTCTCGAATAGGAAGAGCACAAACTCGAAATCGGAGGGTACGAAATAGACTGTCTTGGGAACATCGGTATGAACAAAGGACTGCAGAACAGTGTTAGTTTTTATTTCGAAGATTCTTCCAGAGAGTTTCTTATGGTTGAGTTACTGCGTGAAAACATGAAACTCTGTGTACCTAAAATACGAAGAAAATTCACATCAAATGCTTTTTAGAGCGTTGTTCGATCACATACGCATGTTAAGAAACATTAAAAAACGTGTTCCTCAATTCTTTTTGGAAACATGCTTAAAACACATCAGAAAAAACACAATTTATTCCGTTTCATAGACTGGCTGTATAGAAAGAGAGAACCTCGCTTGAGAACAAGTCGACCAACCCGTTGATGAGGAGTCTGTGAAAAATGCTCCTTTAAAGGAGATGGATTAGTGTATGCTAGGTAACGCTTTCAAGTCAGTATTTTTTGTTTGGATAAAAGTTCGGAGGAGTTGACTAGTAAAGCCTAGTTAGGTGCTCAAGAAATTATACGGATCCAATACGGATCAAAAACTACTGAATTACATTTGCGGAAACATATGTTTCGTAAAACATATAAACAGATATGTTTTAAATTTTTTTAGATGACACCTGCGCCTTACGTAATTCCAGAGAGAGAATTCTTCAGGGAGTTCATGATTGATTTCATGCAGAGAACCACTTGCTCTTTTTAATATCAGGTGAGTAAAAAAAAGAATTCATCTCTGTAGATTTCAGCGTGGGACTCCTGATGCAAAGGAGGCACGTTAACAGAACCGCAAGCGATACAAACCATAGTCAAATACGTTAACGCCGATCATACAAGCAAAAGACTTCCTGTTCATTGCTACGAGCTGCTACTCCTAATGATGACCGTGAGCGCAAAGAAGCGCGAAAGCATCCAATAGAACTGATGTTCATTGCCCTTATATACCTTGTGGCTATCACTTTTGAAAACTCACAAGACTTGCAGGCATTACACGTGACTGGATTGTAATTAGGGCAAGCAGAAGTAGCATGCATGCTGCTACATTAAGAAAAAAAAGTTCCCCGTGGGATAAGGTAGAAGAAGGCTTTTCCTTTTGCAGAGGAAAGGGCAGCAAAGCATGATCGCACACACGATTTGTACACTTCCACGGCAGAACTCAGGATGGAATGAAATGTAGCGCAGGAATCCCAGAGACACCTCCCAAAGGTCAACGGAAGGAGACGGATTCTTCACACCCACACCCTTCCATCCTTGCCACCACCGAGTCCAGTCTTCCTCGGTTCCCCTGCGGGTTACCTCCGGAGAAGAAATTCCTACAAGTAGCTCCTTTCCGGGCTTTTTCGGGAGAAATTGAAATGGACAGGAACACCCCCCATTAGGAGGGTGTTCCTCCAGAGAGAATGAGGATGGAGATTCTTTTCGGGAATCCTCTTTGAAGACAACCAGGGTGGGAGTTGCGATCCCTCCGTCCGAGGGGATCCCTCCCCAAGCGTGGGAGGAACGGACTCGGAGCCGTTCCTGGCTTCAAAGGGCGGATCCCTATCCCGAAGTGCCCCCTATCCTGAAGAATATTACACTGAAGAATTACACGCCACCCCCTGCAGGTTCTTCCTGCATCATTGCAGGAAGAACAAAACCAGTTGGCGAATGGGCCACGAGCGAGCTTGCGGATGCCGCCACTCCTCCTACTACACCAAAGGGGTTACTTCGGTGGGGAGAAGCTCTTGGTGTTGCCCCCGAGGAACTTATAGTCCCTCCCTGGTGTTTGGACGGTTCGGTGTTTCCCCCTGCATAAAAGCAAGACGTTTTGCTCTTCTTGCACTGGGGATTGCGCTACAACGAGCGGCGCCAACGAGATTCCGGTGGGGTGGCTTCTTTCTACTGTGCCCGGTGCGGGGCGAACGATTCGTTTCCGCACCCTGATATGGACGGCCCTGCCCTCCAGGAACTGTGGCGGAGGCTAGCAGAAGGTCTCCCGCCACCGGGGGGCAACGCTGGACAAGTGCTGCGGCGGTTCTTTAGGCCACAAGGACTTTCGATGGCTGCGACGATTTCCACTGTTGGTTGCATCCGCGCCGTCGTCACAATCCGAGACGTGCTCGAGAACACTGGACGGCGATGTTGTGTCACCAGGAAAGAACTTGACTTCATTAGGTTGGCGGCAGAGTGTCGACACTCATGGGAGGACACAACGGATGAGCTAACCGGTATCCATCGCCGGATGAGCAACCGCTTAGAACGACGAAACCGGTGATCCGCCCTCATTTTATTTTTAATTGATTTTTTTCCTCTCGCGTCCTTTTTCCTCTACGCTCCGCAGTGATTTTGGTGTTAAAACATTTCACTTTCCCTGTAACTGTGGAGCGTCACCAAAGTTTCCTGGCCCACTCCTCCCGTTTACAATTTTTTTTTTTTGGACAACCCCTCAGTCGTCCATGTTCTTCCGTTTTCCTGGCCTGCGTGCTAGGGGTAAATCTCCGCTGCATCTTTTCATTGTCGAAAGCTCAAAACAACTGTTTCCAGCTTGTTTATATCAATCAACGTCCCGGCGTGAACGAGGAAAAAAATTTCAACGTTCGCCTGAAACGAGATGGGCAGAATCACAAGCGTGACCTGGTCAAGGAGGTGTGCATGGCTGCGCACACCTGTAATTTGTTGCCCAGTGAACCAAGGATGGAGGACAGCATTGGCCACTTGTTCCTTGATCAGCACGTGTGCCCTTGCGTGGGCAGGCGCGGCAAGTTACCCTGCGAGCTGTCCGACCATCGCCCGATTTTCCTCGGGGTTTACCCACGCGACAGGGATCCTCCCTCGTAAGCGTGGCGACTTCCAGGGGACTGGCTGAAGCTCCCAGACGGGGCGAAACATCTCCACACGTTCATACAGAGCTTTAAGCTGCAGAAAATTTAGGATTTAAACCGTTTCAAGCGGTGGGTCCGGGAGTTTTGTGACCGGTTCCCTCAGCACCGCCTACCTACGGGTTTTCGGACCGGGGTCCGTAGCGAACGAGCCTGTCTGCTGACCCGTTGTCACGCTAGGACCCCCGACATGCGCAGGTTAGCGGAGTATCGAGCGGGAGCCGAGAGGCAATCTCGGCAATCCATGTGGGCCAGCTTGCTGGACGACCCGGGCCGGGAGCACTCGGATCCTGCTCAGAAGCGCGGGATAGTTAGGAAATTTTACTCCTCCCTGTACGCCAGAGCCCCTACGGAGCGGGATGTCTTACGACTCCTGCTTCCGAAAGGTGCTCCAGCGATCGTGGAGGAGGAGAAAAGGAGCCTCGACGAGCCTTTCACGGTGGGCGAGATCATCTCGGACATCGGAAAGCTCAAACAACGGAAGGCCCCAGGAGAGGACGGCCTGCCTGCAAAGGTTTACCAAATTTCCGTGGCAGAGCTTACTACCCTGGTACATCAGCTCATCTTGCTGATTCGCGAGACAGGTGACGTTTCCGCCTCGTTTCGTTCAGAAGGTTGCTGCTCTTCCCTAAGGAAAGAGACCTGAAGAGCATAAACAACTGTCGTTCCATCACAAAAGTGAATTCGGACCTCAAGCTGCTAGCCAAACTGTGGGCAGAGCGTCTGGGACGGGTTGCAAACATCTCCATCAGCCCGGAACACACATATGCTGTTCCCGGGCGATGTATGGAGGCGAACCTGTTTCACGCTTTCACATGCTTAGAGCTCCAACAAGGAAGGGGTTTAATAAGCAGCCGGAATTCTGGTACGTACGTTGATGGGAAACGCGACGGTCGGGTGGGGAAATGGGCCCGTGCGGTCACTGTCGACTTGCGTAAATCATTCGACAGCGTCGACCAGAATCTCCTGTTGGAGCTTCTGGAACGCTTGGGCTTCCCGGCCTCTTTGCTGGGCTAACTGCGCTCCAGCTAGAGCGACGCGCTTATTAATGTGTTTGTTATCGGGAATACCATGCACAGCGTACCGTTGCGACGTGGCATACGGCAGGGAGACAGCCTCAGGCCCTTGCTCTTTAGCACCTATTTTGAGTTGGTGGTGAGTGCGTACACGGAGACTTTGGCGTACCTGTCGCGCGATTGTCGCTGTACCCCTGTGGTTTTGGCTTACGCGGACGACTTCCTGCTGCTGCTCCCTATATCCACCAACGCCTAGGCGGTGGTGGACTTTTTCCATCTGCTCAGTCGGGGAACACTACTCAAGGTAAACAGGGCGAAGTCGTTTGTACTGCCAGTCGTAGCGGCGTGGGCAGGGCAGCACGACTGGGTACCTTTAACGGTTCCTACGGTGAGGTACTTCAAGTACCTTGGTGTGCTGTTGGGGGATTATCCTCCCGTGGAAGCGTGGTCCGGCTGGCTTCAGAAGGCCAAGGAGGGGATCCGCCCGTTCCAGGACCTCACGTTCTTCCTGCAGAAACGGCTGCGGCGTGAAACGCGTTTGCGGCCCCCCTAATTCGCTCCTTGCTTTTTGTTTGCACCCCCTCAGCGGAGATGGAAAAGAGGACGAAGGACCTCCTGAGGATAGCCTTTTAAGGCAGGAGGAGGCCCCGAGTATGTCTCGCGGACTTGTGCGCTTCGCGTCGGGATGGTGGTCTGGGCCTCCTGACGCTGGAGCGGCTGGAGCTTCAGCTCCAGTTCCGGATACTTGCCTTTATGGCAAAAAACTGGTGCACACCCTGGTGCCTCTCTGCACGTCTCCTCGTCGAGCGGGCCACCGGCAATGCGGGACTCTTGTCCTACTTTGCACTTCGAAGCCCCATCTGCCACTGCGGACTTCAGCTTCGGAGGGCGGCCAAGCTCGTGAAGACCATCTCGGCCCGGATTCTTGTACGCCCCGTGAAGGGTCTTGCCTGGCTGCAGGAAACCGTGCGCACGTGGTCGATGACTCATGAGCAGAGCCCGCAACACGAGAGAAAAGCTCTTTTCGGGACGCACGCCCACCGCACGCTCCGAGAAATCGTGGAGGATCCCCGAAGCACAGCGTGGGCACAAAGAACCTCCCTTTCTGCGGTACTGTCTACTTTACGGGAACATCTGGGCAGCGACATCGATGCACAATGGGAGGTTACCTTCAGCATCGCGAATAGGGAAAACAAGATCGGGGACTGGAGAACGGGTCAGCTTTCCAACGCTGCGATCCCGAGGACCACCCCAAATGGACTCTTGCTCTGACAAGAGCTACTGGAAGTTCCGAGGAACTTCTCAAGTGCCCCGGTGCTCATGGACTCGTACTTCCTCCCCACGAAGTGGCAACAGTCGGCACTTCTTTGAAACCTGGGAGCGCCGAAGCGTTTATTTTGCAATGAAAACAAACTAGGATTTGTAGGGCTTTTGCCCCTACAGCGTTCAAAAAATGTTCTTATGAAAGTCTTAAACTCGCCGGGAAACCAGCAGGCAGGCCGGCGATTTTGATTCGGCAGCGGGGGGGAAGGGACAAACAAAACCAAAAAGTAAACTCAATTTACAACAGCAGGGAGGAGTTGGGGATGGAATCACGTTCCGCTGGGGTCGTCCTTTACATCCATTCAAGGATTCTGGCATGTTGAGTCCGCATTCGTCCTAGATGATACCATCCGGCTGCCGTCCTCAGGACGCGCAGAGCAGAGCAGATGATGTCGCTGTCGTTCGGTCCATCATTGGCGGTGTTCCAGGCCAGCACTATCCCTCGTAGGCAGCAAAGGGCTGCAAGGGCTGTGGCAGGCGAAAGTGCGTCGCGCACAAAGAGGCGCTACAAAACGTCTCTGCGAGCGTGCAAGGGTGCACCATGGGCCGTTGCGAAATGTTACCACAGCAACTGGAGGGCAACACAGTCAACAAGAAGGTGCGAAAGGGACTCCTGTTCCCAACACCTGGCACAGTTTGGGTTCACAGCCCCCCTCGTCCAGTGAGAACGGCGAGCGTTGCTAAGGAGTCCCCAGTGCAACACGAAGAACGCCGACTCCTGCCACTTCAGAAGGAGGGCCCGGGTGTTCCTCAGCAGTGAGGGCCACTCGAGTACATACAGAGGGATGCTCAGCAGCTCTCCCCAGCGCGACAGTCCTCTCGGTAGGGCACTTGGGGTCGCGGCGTCAGTCAGCTGGCCTGTGATCCAACCACCTTGTTCTTTCTCTCTTGACAAGATTCTGAATCGGACCTCCAACTTCGCCGGCTGGCTACTGTCCAGGTGTTCTTTAAGGTGGGACAATGCTGTGGCAAGAGGGGTCCTCTATGCCCACGCACTAAAGGTGGGCGGCACGATGATGTCCTGCAGAGGCGGCTCTTTTCATAGGAGTGCAGCATTCGCTGCCGCGACTCCGGGCTCGCTTCCTCAATCTGGGCCCACTTGCGAAGGCTTTCCTGCAACCAGGAGGTGCCGTTCGCGGGCCGGTAGGAGATATAAATGCTCTTGCTGGTCAGCTCTGCCACTCGCCGAAGTGCCAGTCCGCAGTGGAACAGATACCGGCGTTTGCGGCGCACCAGGAAGGTAGACATTCCCCCGCAGACGCCGGCTTGCTGACCAAGGCATCGTGCAAGCTCGCACCAGCTGGTGCTCCATGTCTTTGTCACTAGGACTAACGTCCTGAACTACAGCTGCAGTTCGAGCCGCTCCAGTGAGGAGGCCGAGGCTTTCATCGCAACGAGGAGCACACAAGTCCTTCAGGCGGAATCGGGGCCTCCCACTGCCCCAAGGGGCGATTCTTAGGAAGTCCTTTGTCCGCTTTTTCACACCGCAAGGTGAAGGGCAAACAAAAAGCAAGGGGAGAAACAGAAGAGCCACAAACGTGTTTCACACCACGGCCCGTTCCGGCAAGAAAAACTTGCCATCCAGGAAAGCGCCGATAGCCCTCTCGGCCTTATGGAGGCAGTTAGACCGCGCTTCCTCTAAGGAATAGTCCCCCAACGGCACATCGAGGTACTTGAAGTACGGTAACGCTGGGATCCATAAGCGAGACCAGTCCGGCTGCCATGTCCACGACGAATCAACTGCAACAACGGACCACTACGCTCTGTTTACCTCCAGCCCTGTCCCGCGACGCAGCAGCTCGAAAAAGTTTTCGACCGCCGACGCCGGGGTGGACATGGAGAGCAGCAGCAGGAGTTCGTCCGCATACGACCCCACGACCGGTGTACCTGTGCACACGCGCGGCAGGCGACCATAAGTTTCCCTGTACACCCTCATCACTAGCCTAGAGTAGGTGCTGAAGAGCAAGGGGCTCCAGCAGTCACCCTGGCGTATCCCACGGTGCACCAGCACACCGAACACGTTTCTTCCTTCTTCTGAAAGTTACATTGGTCAGCGCGTCGCGCCAGCAAGAGTGCAGAAAGGCCAATAAAGAGGCCGGAAAGCCCAAGCGCATTAAAAGCTCCAGCAGGAGCTCCCGGTCGACGCAGTCAAATGCTTAATTCCGGTTAGGACGGACGTGTTTACTCAGTGCTCCTCGTACCAGGAAACGCCTAGGTGTAGACTTCGTGTGTGTTGGTTGTCGATCCGGCAGCGATGCCTGACACGACCACCAGTGCGTGACAGGAGGCGGCGGCAACGTCTCCTTTAGTGGCGATGGAAATGGGGTCATCCGCCCCCGTGGAATCGGTCCCCGATGCAGCGCGGGCGTGAAGCGCCGTCGTGTCGGCGTCGTCGCCTGCTGCCGCGGCGCAACTGTCTGCTTATGTGGAAGAGGGATACAACCCCTCGCTGTTCTACAAGGTAGGCAATCTGTATTGTTCTGAAAGCCTGCTTCAATTTTTGAAAGGGATGCGCGCTAACAATGTACAGCAGGAGGAGCTGTGCTCTATGAACATACGTTGCGGAGGGCAGTACATTGTGGCCTCGTGCAGCGTAGCCAAAAGAGGAAGCAGCGACAGGGGCCCAGTCGTACACGCGGGTCGCTACATGCGAATCGTGATAGGCTGGTATCATCTGGGAGATATTAGGACGGACATCGAGGGCATCCCGTTAAAGATGGTCTCTTCCTCCAGCGGGCTGCAAACACTTCCCGGCCCACCAAATAGTTTCTTTTTGCTTATTTCATTTATTTTTCTTTTTGTTCCTACACCCTGTCCCCTTCCACTGCCGAGGAGAGTGTATCCGGTCTGCAAACTTGCTTTCTGGCAGATCTTATAAACTATTAACTGTTGCGGGTCCTAGCATCGTAGATGTAAAGTGTTTATTAATGAACGCCTTGGCGTAGCTTGGTGAGAACTTCCCAGCGGCCATAAGAAGCGGCGTGAGTTACCGGAAAGACCCATTGCAATAACGTAAGAGCTGACTCTTGCCAGCTTAGGGGATGAATCCTGGATCATGTGAATATCGGGGACCACTTCAGGTTATTCCCTCGGGTGCTGAAGAGTTCGCCTCATCTCTTTAATCCTCCCGGCGGGACACTCAGGGTCGTAGCGTGGAAGTTTTCCTTGAGTTTGCAGATTTGTTTTTCGGATCCTCTTCGTGCGGCACGCCTGGAAGTGAGCCGTAGCGGTAGCAGCGTTTTCATGTTTCCGCAGTACTATCGCCGCCTGGAGAATATGTGACGAAGAAGGTGATGACTACTACAGGAACGTGATCGGATATGCAGTTCGCTTCATGTGGATAGCAACACGATCGCCCCAACTATAAACGAATATGATAAAGTTCCTCGAAGACATCCTGCAGTAAATGCACATTGCATCAAGCGGGTAGAGATCCCTTACCGAGCCTCCAAATATTTTCTTTATTTAATTTTGCTTTATTTTTTTTTTTGTTTTTTCCTCTTTCCACGTCCGCTGCTGTGGAAAGTAGAGTCGGTCTGCCCACCAACAAGCAAGCAGGGCCGTTGTTGTGTTAGCCGTAGAGGGGCCCTTTTACCGAATCGGTTGTTTTCTTTATAATAAATGGCCCTCTGTGACCGGGTGGCAACATGGAAAAGGAAGTTCCGCACCTCCCCTTTCACCCTCTTCCGGACAACGAATGGTATTCTGCACGCTTTCTGAGAGTTTTGCCGTTAATTGGGTGTCCTACGTGAGAAATCGGCCAGATCGGCGGCTTGCGGTTCGGAGAAGAGGCGTGCCTTCAGCAGCATGACCTGATGGGACTTCGCGCAATACGTGAGCCAACAACCGCCTATCATCATAAACCTGCAGCCTGTTGATGTTTCAGCTGATCATGGGGACGCAACGAGAAGATAAGAGCCCACTCATTAATGTTGCGGAAATGGCGGTGCCTTCCCTGCCCTGTCCGGCGCGGCATCACCCTGGAGCGCGGCATGTTCGGGAGCGCAACCATGCTGGCTCTCCTCCACGCCGCGCTTGGCCCTCTCTCAGAAGTCAAAGAACATTGTCTTGGACTTCGTGGAGTATCGGAAACCGTTCGCGGAATCAGGCTTACTCCTGGAAACTTTGGTTTTCCGAGTAGCCTAGGGTTTCCAAGAAACTTGGGGACCCATTGAGCAACCATCGGACTCCACCTCGGAGTATAAATATCGTGTGCACGATAAATGTTTTTTCTATCTGCACTTTTACTGGGCAGCTTGAATCTGCTCCAGCATTCAGCGAAGGTGCCGCCATCGATGATCCCCTTCTCAAAGTTTCCGCGTTATCAACTTCCCTTTCGCGGCCCGCAGAAGCGACAGGGCACGCAAACGCAGTGGAAACTTTTTCTTGCAAATCCCTTGACGCACGGGGATGCCTCGTCACACCTCCCACTTTTCTAGTTGGGTAAATGGAAAGCATCTCTTGGCTTTCTGTGTTTCTTCTCCCCCTCCGACAAGAGTAGAGACGGTTTCGTCGTCTTCTAAGTTGCCTCGGCTCGATGCAACGGCCTTTCGACGTCTACGCGTTGGGCTATCCTAGTGAGGTGCTTTCTCGCTACCTCTGGATTTTTCGCCTTCTTATCGCGAGGTACGGACAAATTCGAAGGATTCTGGAGAGGCGAGCGAGACTTTGCAGTCTTTCCGGCGTATCGACTCCCTGCGGACGGATTGTCTACACATTTTCCACTTAAAGGAAGTTATACGTGAGGTACAAAAAAGAAGGATATCCATATGGTGCGTATGGTTTGACTGGAAATGGATATTTCTATGATAAAACTGTTGACTGGAAGGAATAATTTGTGCACATAAGTTCTTGCAAGCGGGATTCAAAATTCATTTGAAGGTTGAATGGGAGCAGTTTTGATTATTGTTGATAAAGATGCTCTGAATAACAGTGCAGCTTAAGTGCAGAAGGAACACTTTCAGGATCGAATGCAAAGAAGCTAGAAATTATAATGATGATCTTAAATGTAAACAATCGATGGTACTAGTGACGGATAATGCTTATTAATCTTATAGTAAAAAAAACTCTATAAGAGAGATGGATAAATGCGATAAAATAATTGTTAGTGGATTGTTCGCCATTATGACAACCACTGACCTAATTAATCATTGAAGTAGATCTTAATAAAGTGAAACTTTAGTTTCAATGTTTGACATTATAATAACATCCTCAAACAAAGCAGTCAACTATTTATCACGAAATGCACACAACAACTTGTTTTCTTTGAGAACGAATAATATGAAAATCTAACAACTAAAGGTTAAATTCTGGAAAATCAGAGAATGAAAACCATTTTAAAATTCTCTAAAGACAGGAAATCTAGCATCTATATTTTTGGAACATATCAGTTTTTTGTGTGATGCGGAATCCAGAATGTAAATGAGGATAGGAAAAGTCCATTTAATTGTGCTTTTATTACTTGGTCGACACATGAGGTCCTATGAAGAAAGGATATCTGTGCAATAAGTTTTTTATTTAAAATAATTCAAATTTCCACGAAAAATAAACAGCAAAATGGAAAGGAACTTTTCTTCTCGAATTGAAGAATAATAACGCTTTTAGTTAGTTAAGCTCTTCAACTTTACAGTGACGATCGTTCCAGACCTCCATGTGCATTTTAGTTTGCCAGGTACAGGGTTCACATTCCGGCCTTGACGTAGCCTAAAAGAATCCCCACGCATTTGTACGGAATCAAAAACAATCCATTAGAATCCGGCATAGCATTCAAAGAATAGAACATCTTGCTTCCGCAAATTATATTCCTTCCAGATGATGTGAGAAAGTAGCAGCAAAGAGAAGGTTGAAGTCAATAATTGCAAACTGAAGCTCTCCGATAATTTTTTGAAACCCGTGCGAATTCAGACGAAGATTTTAAATGCCCCAGCTGCACAAACATCAAAAAGATATAGTATGTATATAATTATCAACAGAAAGCAGAAGCAATTTCTAGTAAATGATTTCGCAGAAGACATGCACAGTAGTAGAAGTCTGAAGCAAATATGTATTCGATTCAAATTCGGCAAAAAGCAAATCGTTTTAAAATGGAAACAAGAATGCACAAAAATACATACGTGGCAACACTCTGAGAATAAGTTACAGTACAAGAACGGTCTGGTCCTTCAAGGAAGAAATTAATCTGCTCAGAAGCACGAGGCCCCTCCACCTAAAATCAAACAATATTCGCGGCTCACATAGAATTTGCTCACCTCAATGTCCAAACTGCAACTACCCCCAGGTGTAGGACGTTTGCGATTACTCAGCCATACATCACAATTAGTTCCAGTGTTGTCAAAAAAAAGAAGGCACGCCCCTGTCTGATGCGTAAAGTACAGCTGATCTTCGATGATTCTATCCTCATTCAAAGTGACGTTCTTACACAAGGAGAAACACTGGCTACCTCTACTACAGAACAGGACCACAATGGAAACCTACAAAAAACAAGCTCTCAGTGAAACATACGAAAATAAAAACGAAAAGCAGTTTGCGCAGACACGAGCAAGCAGCTTGCGCAACGTGAATCAAGGGCATTCTCGAGCAATGCAACACTTGATATCACGGCGAGAAAAGGACGCAACATACTGAAGAGCACTTCAACGAGGCACACGAATCCACGAAGAATCACGTGACTTTTTCGTTGAGCGCATTGCGTACAATTGGAAACATCCAATGGGCGTTCCATTGGGAAGCACATCGAACATAAGATAGACGAGAACATTCGGCGAATGACGACGGAATTACCAAACAAGAACGAACAAAAATAACCCAAAAGATCACAATTTAAAGGGAAACAACAGAGGCAAGCAATGTGACATAGGATGCAGGAATAGCTGCAAAGGGAAGACAAAATCACTATTTTGCAAGTATGCAGACTCGGAACCCGTACGCAAGTGCGTTCGATGGATGGACCCATGCCAAGCGCGCACGTGACTTTCGGAAGGTCGCAGCTCCCGTTCAGCGGATCCGCGAGTATGAATTCAAATTTATTCAAGTCATCCCCAGAAGCCATCAGTGACCGGCAAGAATGGCTTCCGTAAAAGCGCACATGGTCAGAAAAAGGACAATGAGAACCAACGCAGTTTCCGCAACGGGTAAGTGAAGATGTCTGAACATTGGACAAGTCGTAACAGCAGCACACACTCAGTGTGAAGTTCCAGACTCGCAAAGAAGCAATCACTTCTTTAGAGAGTACCACGGAGCCCAAGTCTATCGACAACCTCGGTACAAATTGGAAAAATTCAGTTCTGCGACGCGATGAACGCAAGTTTATACGAAGTTTCGTTTCGACGGTAGCATCCACGGTGAAGGAACACGCGCGACCCAAGAAGAACCAGACCACATACTTCCGCAGTTGCTATAGGGACGGACTGAGATCAAAAGAAGCGTCCCGTAACTCTCAGTGGCGCAATGAAAGTCGACTGCGTGACGCCGGATACAAGAAGCCTCACGCAAGAGGAGGAAACGCGGTCCGACCAAATATACAATGGCTCTCTCTAATAATCCTGCTTACGATGGTGAACAAGATGCGCCACAGCATGCTGCCGCCTTCCAGAACTTTGCACAGGACAAGTGGTTTCTTGAGCGCTGCATTCAAGAAAGGCGCGTAACCTCTCCAGCGTTTATACCGAATTACGCACATTGCCAACCAATACCAGCCATGGTCAACACTTGGAACGACATTAGTCAAGTGTTTCGAAAGCTCATACTTCTGGAAAGCCCCTCATTGCAGTATCTGTGATGCAACACCAAAGGATTCACAGCTGCAGGAACCTTAGCTGCAAATCAGACGAGCGAAGACGCCACGTATCAACGCTACAAAGATGCCTTTACGATTATCAGAAAAACATCGTGTGTAGGAAAGGATCACTGCAGACACCCGATCCGCGCGGCAAAACGGCAAAGAAACTAACAAGGCCAGCGGAGAATTCTTCCAAGATCTGCTGTTTTAACAGTAGCTACTTGGAAGAAATACCTGATAATCAAGTGATGCTAAGCGAACAAACTCCGTATCGTAGAAAAAAGGACCTCGCAGCTTGATATCGAAAACTACATGTCCACAGGAACAAGGAGAACTGAAAGGCCCAGAAAAAGCAATGGGAAATCGCAGCAGGTTTTATGCTCCTCTAGGCTACGTTTCTCTTATGCTACTCGTCAGCAGAGTGCTGCACGAGTGATGCTTTCCTTGAACGAAGACATACAAGAACACTGTCGCTACGCTCCCAACACGTAAGTCGCAATCGAGTGCTGTTCCCCATTCTGAATTCCCTCCTCCAGCCAGATTTGTTGCGAGAACGCAAAATCTATACCATTAATTATAAAACGCCTGCATCTCTGCTGCAGCGTCTGTTATCCAACACAGGTATGCGGAATTTCTCCAGCAAGTAGGGAAGCCTTGTAGAGAGTGGGAGAGTTCGAAACTTACAGGAAGGCCGTCAACTTCCAAGCAGGTTTTGCGAGAATTACTTGATTACGCTTCTTGTGCTGCGATCGCCGTTCAAATGCACAAGCTGAAAAGTGAAGGGTTCACTGAATGTGACGAAGTCTTCCATGAAGTCAGTGACATGAGAGATTTAACCGCAAGCACGAGTTGCATCGCCTGACAGTTGTGAAAGAGGATACGCCAAGCTTTTTTCATGTATCAGTTCTCAGTACATTTGCTGTCAACTGCACTCCCCATTCCGATGTGTTTTTTCAAAGAGGTAGCAGAAGATCTCATACAAACTGCCAATTCTAGCTTAAAAGCGAATGACACTACCGGATGCTCCCTTGGAGATTCTCCGAAAGCACACCACGTGCTGCGTCCCGCGATCACAGCACATTCGCTTTTAAAAGAACAAATCGGAACTGGAGAAAAACGAAGAAAAATGCATCTGTAAAGAGAATGTGATCGAGATCAAAACAAATAGGAGAGATTTGGCAGATAAAAACGATAGAATTAAGTGCGTCGTTCGAGAACGCACAACAGAGAGGAAAAAGTTCCCGAGCACGGCAATGATGGCGATCCCTGGCAGCTAAGAGGGCATTTCCTATGTCCTAACTGGACGGTGCGACATGCTGATTCTGCATTCACTGAACCCCGCACGGAAGCAAAGAGCTCAAAATCGAATTTTTGTCCAGCTGATTGGATCCGTGTGCTAACTTTTCCTCAGCATCGTTCCCTAGTTTCTTTAGAGCCCAACTCCTCTTCGAGGATCACTGTATCTGGAACATAACAAAGATGCCTCCAAACGACAGCTGGCGATCTCAGAAGGCTTGAAATTCCTACAAGCGAATAGTGCGGCAAAGAGTCAGTACATATGAAGTACGCATTTCTCGTGCTTGTAAACGAAAGGAATCTAGGTTTCGAATCCGCATTGCAGGGTGCTGGAATGAGCATCCTCAGGCAAAACACTATGCAGCGTCATCACCTGTTTCGGAAGTTAGCCCAAGCTGCGAAGTTTCCGATCACCTATACTCTGGACCCAGCACGGATGGGCTGGAGTTTCTCCTAATCTACTGCGACCCAAAAATGCCCCGACTTGCACATGAGCACCGACAGACGGTTTCCGCGGTGGTGATCGGAACTTAAAGAAAAAAAAAGTGCTCCGTATACATTCTCATTCTCAGCTCATGCTCATTCCTTGTTCCAGGAAGCATCGAGGAAACAAAGAAGACGTCATTGCCTGGAATAAATTTAACTGCTTTCGCGCAAACGATTGTGAGTAACAGCGTAGACAAAAACTTGACGACAATTGGAGGCAGATCTGCTGCAGTATCTATAGGCGCACAAATCTGTTGGTTGATTGCTACCAGTGTCAGCTGTCTGACGCTTGGAATGCCAACGCTGTGCCTGGAGAAGATATTTGCACGACCGATTTAACATGAAACCTCGCAGAGTGTGTTGTCTGCGGGAAGAGTGCGCGCTGCACAACTGCTGTGAGAGAGCCACGATCGTCAGCCGCTTCGCGACTCCGCCTTTTCACTTGCATGGGTGAGGCGCCTCATCAGAAACTCAGATAATGTTACACCCAGGAAGACTAGACTCGGTGGCGGCGCCTAGAGGCGCCAAAGATGGGGCAGTGTGGGTGTGAAGAATCCGTCGCCTTCCTTTAACGTTTGGGAGGGGTCTCTGTAATTTCTGCGCTGCTTTCCATTTCATCCTCAGTTCTGCCGTGGAAGTGTTCAAATCGTGTGGGCGTTCATGCTTTGCTGCCCTTTCCTCCGCAAAAGGAAATGCCTTCTTCTTCCTGATCCAACGGGGAACTTTTTTTCTTCCAATGTAGCAGCATGGATGCTATTTTTGCTTGCCCTAATTACAATCCAGTCACGTGTAATGCCTGCAAGTCTTGTGAGTTTTCAAAAGAGATAGGCACAAGGTATATAAGGGCAATGAACATCATTGCTATTGGATGCTTTCGCGCTTCTTTGCGCTCACGGTCATCATTAGGAGTAGCAGCTCGTTGCAATGAACAGGAATTTTTTTGCTTGGATGATCTTCGTTAACGTATTTGAATATGATTTGTATCTCTGGCTGTTGTGTTAACGTGCTTCCTTTGCATCAGGAGTCTCACGCTGAAATCGATATAAATGAATTCCTTTTGTTACTCACCTGATATTAAAAAGAGCAAGTGGTTCTCTGCATGAAATCAATCATGAACTCCCTGAAGAATTCTCTCTCTGGAATTACGTAAGGCGCAGGTGTCATCTAAAAAAATTTAAAACATATCTGTTTATATGTTTTACGAAACATATGTTTCCGCAAATGTAATTCAGTAGTTTTTGATCCGTATTGGATCAGTATAATTTCTTGAGCACCTAACTAGGCTTTACTAGTCAACTCCTCCGAACTTTCATTCGAACAAAAAATACTGACTTGAAAGCGTTACCTACCATACACTTATCCATCTCCTTTAAACGAGCATTTTTCACAAACTCCTCATCAGCGGGTTGGTAGATGAGCTCTCAAGCGAGATTCTCTCTTTCTATAGAGCCTGCCTATGAAACTGAAGAAATAGCGTTTTTTCTGATGTGTTTTAAGCACGTTCTCATTAAGAATTGAAGAACACGTCTTCAAGTTTTCACGCAGTAACTCAACCATAAGAAATTCACAGGAAGAATCTGCGAATTCAAAACTAACAGCATTCTGAACTCCTTTGTTCATACCGATGCTCCCAAAACAGTCTACGGCGTACCCTCCGATTTCGAGTTTGTGCTCTGCTCATTCGAGAAGCAAGACTAATGCGTCGGGCCAGGCGTACGGTCTATGGTTCGGTGTGCTCACGTTTGGGATATTTTCAAGCCAAAAACACGGAAAAAAGAGGTAACGGCTTCCTAGGTGTCCGCTAAGGCGCCGCGCTCATGCAAGTGAGAAGGCGGAGTCGCGAAGCGGCTAACGATCGTGGCTCTCTCACAGCACTATGTGCACCGCGCACTCTTCCCGCAGACAACACACTCTGCGATTGCAGAAAAGTCGGCGAAGCCAAAAAAATTTATGGCACAGCGAAACTCTCATAACGTCCACAGCAGCAGCCCTTCATCCACTTCGGCTCGATCTGGAATCCTGGTCTTTCTGCAGCACTGATGGAAACGTGTGTTGCATGGCATATTCCAATGCGGGATCACGGGGCCGAGTCGTGCCGCTTAACAGGAAGCAGCCGAGGTTATCCAAACTATGCGCGTGAATTTCCACTGCAGCCAACGAGTTTTCAATTTAAATCGGTCTTCCAAATACCTTCTCCAGGCACAGCGTTGGCACTCCAAGCGTCAGACAGCTGACACTGGTAGCAATCAACCAACAGATTTGTGCGCCTATAGATACTGCAGCAGATCTGCCTCCAATTGTCGTCAAGTTTTTGTCTACGCTGTTACTCACAATCGTTTGCGCGAAAGCAGTTAAATTTATTCCAGGCAATGACGTCTTCTTTGTTTCCTCGATGCTTCCTGGAACAAGGAATGAGCATGAGCTGAGAATGAGAATGTATTCGGAGCACTTTTTTTTTCTTTAAGTTCCGATCACCACCGCGGAAACCATCTGTCGGTGCTCATGTGCAAGTCGGGGCATTTTTGGGTCGCAGTAGATTGGGGAGAAACTCCAGCCCATCGTGCTGGGCCGGAAAGTATAGGTGATCGGAAACTTCGCAGCTTGGGCTAACTTCCGAAACAGGTGATGACGCTGCATCGTGTTTTGCCTGAGGATGCTCATTCCAATGTCCCGAGACGAGGATTCGAAACCTTGATTTCTTTCGGTTAGAAGCACGAAAAATGCGTACTCCATGTGTGCTGACTCTATGCAGCACTACTCGCTTATGAGAATTTCTAGCCTTCCGAGATCTCCAATTGTTCTTTGGAGGCATCTTTGCCATGTGCCAGTGACAGTGGTCCTCCAAGATGAGTCAAGCTGTAGAAAAACTAGGAGTCGATCCTTAAGAGCAGGTAGCACACCAATCCAATCAGCTGGACAAAAATGCGATTTTGAGCTCTTTGCTGCCGTTCTCAGCTGAGTAAATGGGGAATCAGCATCTCGCACTGTCGAGTTAGAACATAAGAAATGCCCTTCCAGCTGCCGGGGTTCGCCATCATTGCCGTGTTCGGGAACTTTTTCCTCTCTGTTGTGCGTTCTCGAACGACGCAATTAATTCTATCGTTTTTATCTGCCAAATCTCTCCAATTTGTTTTGATCTCGATCACATTTTCTTTACAAATGCACGTTTCTTCGTTTTTCTCCAGTTCCGATTTGTTTCTTTAAAAGAGAATGTGCTGTGATCCCTTGACGAAGCATGCAGAGCTCTTTCGGAGAATCTCCAAGGGAGCATCCGGTAGTGTCATTCGCTTTTAAGCTAGAATTGGCAGTTTGTATGAGATCTTCTGCTACCTTGCCAACGGTATGATGCCCTCTTTGAAAAAACACATCGGAATGGGGAGTGCAGTTGACAGCAAATGTACTGAGAACTGATACATGAAGGAAGCTTGGCGTATCCTCTTTCACAACTGTCAGGCGATGCACCTCGTGCTTGCGGTTAAATCTCTCATGTCACTGACTTCATGGAAGACTTCGTGCGATGGTGGAACCTGCTTTTCGGCTTACATGCATTTGAACGGCGATCGCAGCACAAGAAGCGTAATCAAGTAATTCTCGCAAAACCTGCTTGGAAGTTGACGGCCTTCCTGCCAAGTTTCGAACTCTCCCCACTCTCTACGAGGCTTCCTACTTGGAGAAATTCCGCATACCTGTGTTGGATAACAGACGCTGCAGCAGAGATGCAGGCGTTTTATAATTAATGGTATGAATTTTGAACCTATAACTTAAATCTAGCTGGAGGAGGTATTCCGAATAGCGAACTGGACTCGTTTGGGACGTTCGTTTTGGAAGCGTTGCGACAGTCTGATAGTATGTATCTGTTCGAGGAATGCCTCACTCGTGCACCTCTCAGCTGTCGAGCAACATTGGATCAACGCAGCCTTAAGGAGCAAAAAAACGCCCGCGACCTCGCATTGCTTTTTGTGGCCTTTCAACTTCCTTTGTTCCTGTGGACATGTAGTGTTCGATATCAAGCTGCGAGGTCCTTTTTCCTACTATACGCAGATTATTCGTTTTGCATCACTTGATTTGTAGGTATTTCTTGTTAGTAGCTACTGTGGAAACAGCATATTTTGAAAAAAATCTCCCTTGGCTGCATAAGTTTCTTTGCCGTTTTGCCGGGCGGATCGGGAGGCTGCAGTGATCTGTGTCTTCTCACGGCGTTTTGCCGATAATCGTAAACGCATGTTTGTAGCGCAGTTTCGTGGAGACTTCGCTCGTCTGATTTGCAGCTAAGGTTCCTGCAGCTGGCAATCCTTTAGGATTGCATCACCGATACCACGATGCGAGGCAATCCAGAACCATGTGTCTTCGACACATTTGACTCCTGTCGTTCCAAGTGTTGACCATGGCTGGTATTGGTTGGAAATGTGCGTAATTCGGTATAAATGCTGCAGAAAATCCGCGCCTCTGCTGAATGCAGCGCTCAAGAAACCACTCGTCCTGTGCGAAGTTATGGAAGGCAGCAGCATGCTGTGGCGCATCTTGTTAACCATCGTAAGCAGCATTAGTAGAAAGAGCTATTGCATCTCTGGTCGGACCGCTTTTCCTCTTCTTGCGTGCAACTTCTTTTATCCGGCGTCCGCAGTCGACTTCATTGCGCCACTGAGAGTTACGGGACGCTTCTTTTGATCTCAGTCCGTCCCTATAGCAACTGCGGAAGTATGTGGTCTGGTTCTTCTTGGGTCGCGCGTGTTCCTTCACCGTGGATGCTACCGTCGAAACGAAACTTCGTATAAACTTGCGTTCATCGCGTCGCAGAACTGAATTTTTCCAATTTGTACCGAGGTTGTCGATAGACTTGGGCTCCGTGGTACTCTCTAAAGAAGTGATTGCTTCTTTGCGAGTCTGGAACTTCACACTGAGTGTGTGCTGCTGTTACGACTTGTCCAATGTTCAGACATCTTCACTTACCCGTTGCGGAAACTGCGTTGGTTCTCATTGTCCTTTTTCTGACCATGTGCGCTTTTACGGAAGCCATTCTTGCCGGTCACTGATGGCTTCTGGGGATGACTTGAATAAATTTGAATTCATACTCGCGGATCCGCTGAACGGGAGCTGCGACCTTCCGAAAGTCACGTGCGCGCTTGGCATGGGTCCATCCATCGAACGCACTTGCGTACGGGTTCCGAGTCTGCATACTTGCAAAATAGTGATTTTGTCTTCCCTTTGCAGCTATTCCTGCATCCTATGTCACATTGCTTGCCTCTGTTGTTTCCCTTTAAATTGTGATCTTTTGGGTTATTTTTGTTCGTTCTTGTTTGGTAATTCCGTCGTCATTCGCCGAATGTTCTCGTCTATCTTATGTTCGATGTGCTTCCCAATGGAACGCCCATTGGATGTTTCCAATTGTACGCAATGCGCTCAACGAAAAAGTCACGTGATTCTTCGTGGATTCGTGTGCCTCGTTGAAGTGCTCTTCAGTATGTTGCTTCCTTCTCTCGCCGTTTTCACCCAGAATGCCAGGGCGTTTATTAAAATACTAACAGTCTTTGTAGTACAAGGCCTTGCTGCGGCCAGTAGTTCTCTGGTGATGTCGGGTAGTCGGTGCTTAGACCAACTTGACACTTCACGGCAACGGATAGGTTGAAAAAATGAAAAACAAAAATAAAAGGAAAACAAACAGTGAAAACACTGGTCAATTGGAGGGCCGGGATGAAATCACTGCCCGTTTCGCGGAGCTTCCATCCTTTCCAGGATGCCGACGAGGTCCTTGTACTGATTTCCCAGTAAAGGCCATCGGGTTGCTGTTCGCAGAAAGCGAGCTGCAAACTCCATGGCATTTTTTTTGCTGACATCCTCTGCTTCTTTGGATCCACTCCAAGCTGCCACAATACCGCGAACGCAGAAGAGAGCTGCTATTACAGCGGCTGGCTGCAGGGCGTACCGCACAAAGAGGAGCCGAGAAACGTCTCTGGGAAGGCCACCTTCCAGGATCCCTAAGCAGGAACCGAAACGTTCCCACAGAGGCCAGAGAGCAGCAGAGACAACTAAAAGGTGCCTGAGGATTTTACGTTGCCCACACCGGGCTCAGTTTGGTTTCACAGTTTCCCCAGTCCAATGGTGACGGCGGGCATTGGTTGGGAGTCATCAGTGCAACAGCATCAGCGCCGACTCCTGCCGTTTCAGGGAAAGGATGCTTGTTCCTGTTATCGCTGGGGGCCACTTCAGGTCATTAGTCGTGATGCCGAGCAGCTCGCCCCTTCCTTGAAGTCCTTTGGGAAGGACGCTCAGGGTTGTGGTGTCCGCCAGATGAACCATTGTCCAACCGCTCAATAATTGTTCGCTGCCTTTCATAAGGTAAGAGACTTGCCACCTCGGCGTCCGGCTGCTGACAAGGGCCCTACGTAGGAAGGGCAGCACCGTAGCCAGGCAGGTCGTGTCTGCCCACGTTCTTCTGGCTGGACACTCCAGGATCTCGCGTAAAGTGCAGCGGGAGTATTTGCTTCGCCGTAGGCTATTCCACCTCTCGTGGCACTTCTGATTCACTATCGTCCGCGTGTTAACTGTTTCTGGAGCCATAAGCTGGAGTTGACGGGGCTGCATATCATCCACGCATTCTCCCTCGCCAGAGGGGTTGCACGTCTGTGGAGAAGGCCGCATCTTCTTGTCTTCCTTCCACGACATAAAAGAAGAGATGCGAGTTCTCCCGTTCCGGATGCACATCTGGCAAGGAAGCGGGCAGGAACACACCACGGGGTGCTCCACAACTTTGCTGCGATGGCGAACATTCGCCATCGCAGCAAATTTTCATGCGCTCCAGCGTCAGGATACCAAGACCACCATCACGACGCGGAGCGCACAAGTCCATCAAAGGGTCTAGGGGACTCCCCTTGCCCCAAAGGTCGCAGGAGGTCCTTTGTCCTTTTTTTCATATTCATGGGGACGGGGCAAACGAAAAGTATTGGGCGAAGGATGGGGGCCGCAAAATCGCTCCATACTGCGGCCCGTTCCGGCAAGTGGAACTGCCCCTACAGGAACGGGCGGATCGCCAAGTCCACTTGCTGAAGACGACCTGACCATGTTTCTGACGGGCAGAAGTCCCCTAGCGGAACGCCAGGGTCCTGCAGATGTGTGCCCGTCGGGATCCCCAGGCGGATCCAGTTAAACGGTCCTACCCACGTTGCTCCAACTGCCATTATCAACGATTTTGCCCTGTTGACCCGTAGCCCTGTCCCACGGCTTAGCAGGTCGAAGAAATGTTCGACTGTCGTTGCCGAGGAGGACAATGAAAGCAGGAGCCCTAGATCGTCGGCATTTGCGGACACGGCAGGCGTGCCGGAACTTGAGGCTGGCAAGGCAGCCAAAGTAATCCTGCGTGCTCTCAGCACCAATACGAAGTGAGTGCTAAAGAGCAGGGGAGTGAGGCTTTTGCCCTGCCGAATCCCGCAGCGCACCGGCACGCCGTACACGTTCTGTCCTCTGAAACAGAGGTTTGTTATCGCGGCGCGCCAGCAAGAGCGCAGGTGCGCCGTTAAAGTAGGAGAAAAGCCCATTCGATGCAGAAGCTCTAGGAGGAGCTTCTCGTCCACGCAGTCGAACGATTTATGAAGGTCAACTGCGATCGCTAGAGCACCCTTGCCCTTCCGGCTGTCTCCATTCTGACCAGCGGTCACCCTTAAATAGGGGTTTTCGAGAGATCCCTTGCGTTCTTTCATTTCGTCTTGTACATGGAACCATCTGCTGGCGAAGAACAGGTTAGCTTTTATACTTCGCCCGGGAACAGCGTAAGTCTGCTCCGGGCTAATTACGGATTCAACTACCTGTCCGAGCCGCGCAGCTTACAGTTTCGCGACCAACTTGACGTCCGTGTTCACAACTGTGATCGGACGCCAGTTGGTTAGAATACGGAGGTCTCCTCCTTTAGGGAGAAGCCTCATCCTAGCTGACCGGAACGAGGCAGGAACATCGCCTTCTTCCCGGATCAGCTGTATCAATCTGTGCACCAAAGGAGTCAACTCTGCCGCGAAGCTTTAAAAAAACTCCGCGGGCAGGCCTCCCTCCCCTGGGGCCTTCCGCCTCTTGAGCCCTTTAATCGCGGTTAGGATTTCACCGGTTGTAAAAGGTTCGTCGAGGCTTTTCATCTCTTCCTCCCCTAAGGCCGGGGATCCCTCCGGGAGCAACAGTCGCGATACGTCCCTCTCAGGAGGCTCCCTGGCGTACAGTGAGGAATAAAATTTTCTCAGCATATGTCGATTTGCTGACGGGGCCGAGTGTTCACGGTCCTGGTCGTCCAGCAGGGTAAGCGGCCCGGACTGCCAAGCTTGCTGCTCAGTCCCAGCTCGATACTCGGCCAGGCGACGGACGTTGAGGGTCCTTGCATAAAGACGGGCGTATAAATACTCATTTAGGTTGCGAGTTCCTTCCCCAAACCCTCTTCATCGTGAGCGAACGTGTTTTTCCGTCGCTCCGCCTGCGTGGCAAGGCGAGCGTTTTTACTTGAGCATTTTGTGCTTGCACATCGTCGGTGTCCGATGGCTACGATGCCAGAGTGCATTGCGATGAAAGTAGGCGTAAGGGAGGCTTGTTCGTCCCCACAGCCCACTGAATCAGGGGCATCCGCCCCGGATTCGTCCCCGCCGCTACAGACAAGGACTTGGAGTACCATGGTGGCAGCGCCCAGCGCCGAAGCCTTGGCAGAGCAGAAGGCCTATCGGGCAGCAGGGTAAAAACCCTCGCTGGTATACAAGGAAGGTCCATTGTTTGATGGGCGGACTGCACGCGCCTTTACGAAGGCGCGGCGAAACGCGAACGTCAGAGAGCAAGATCTGCACGGCCTCTCCGTCCTCAGCGGGGGTCAGCGGGTCGAGATGGTATGCAAAGATATCACCTTGGCCCAACGCCTGATCGCCGATCCGCTGATCGTTGATGGTGAGAAGATCTTGCCGGTGACGATGGATCGCTCCGTAGTGGTCCATCTCATCGGGACCACCAGCCGAGTGACGCAGTCAGCGGTTGGTGATCAGTTGCGCAGGCACGCCGAAGTGCACGCGTTGTGGCCGACGCCTACGATTTTTAAAAGCTAGAATAGCCTTTTCGGGGGCCAAGCCGCGGCGTGAGTCACGGTAAAAGAGGGCGGTGCGCTTTCCTACAAGCTGGAGGTCTGCCAAGAAGCGATAGACGTCTGGTAAGTAAGGAAATCCCAATTTTGTGGCTACTGCAATGCAGTAGGGCATCTTAGGAAAAGGTGCCCGAACATTGTGTGCCACTTATGCATGGTGTAAAGGCACGTTCGACGCGTGTGCTCCAAGCGCCTTACCTTGGTGCCCACTGCTGCCAAAAAAGCACAGGGAAAACGTGCGAAACTGGTCGAAAGACCAACGCAGGGAAACGGCCGTTCCCAGCCGCCAGCCCCAGCTCCTCCCGCAAAGGCGGGGGAAGAAAATACTCTCGAAGACGCGAGAGTGGAGGAGGGTTGGCAGTTGGTTAAGGCTAAGAGAGGAAACAAGAAAATTCTGGCAGAAGAAAAGTCGGAGAAGAAAACTGCCGGCAAAAAGAAAAAAGCCGCGCCGCTTTCTAAAGAACTCCGGGAATGCTCGGTGGCATTGGTACGCTTAGCCGTTCCTGCCGAGGCCGCCTACGGCATTGCTCAACAGACAGCTGCTGAGGTCGCGACCGGTACTCGCGTGGACGAACCCATTCTACGTTTAGAGGGTGAGACGCGAAACTCGCGGGCCGACAGCGAGGACGCCGCGCTCAGTAAGGTCGCGGAGGAGCCCGCGGCAACGTTCGCCGTCAGCAAGGACGCCGCGCTCGGTAAGGTCGCGGAGGAGGCCGCGGCAACGTTTGCCGCCAGCGAGGACGCCGCGCTCAATCAGGTCGCGGAAAAGCCCGCGGCAAGGCTCACCGCTTGCGAGGACGTCGCCTTCGAAAAAGCGGTGGAGGAGCTTGCAGCAACGCTTGGCGAGCGCGAAACCCCGTTGCACGAGGGCGTCCGCAGGCCGGCACCGAAGAAAATGCCTCCCAAAAGTGAGTCCGACCGGGAGGCCGGAAATTCATCCTCCTCCGCGGAGGTACCTCCTCGAAAGGCAGGACGCTAGTCCCAGAAGCCCAAAAGGTGCCTTCCCGTTTCGAGCGAGGAGCAAAAAGAGGAAGATCACGGCAGCGTGGCAGCCCCGGAGGGGGATCCTCCATGCGCGGACGCTGGCGCACAGGCGACGCCTATGGAGGAGGGTGAGCAGCGTAACGAAGCCAACCCTGCATGCGACGAACCCGAGAAACCCGCTTCTATGGAGGAGGGCGATCAGGTAGGCGCGATCACACCTTCGGGCGACACACCTGAGGCGCCGACACCAATGGAGGAGGAGGATCAGGTTCTCGACGCATGACCCGTTTCCCTCCTAGCCTCCCGCCCCAAGAGTTGGCGGACACCGCAATGCCACTTTCCCAGGATTCACACCTGGGCTCGCCTGTCGCCGTCGGAACCGCGCGGTCTGTTGAAATGTCAACGGGCTGCGCGACGACGGCACCAAACGAGATACAGCCGACACGCTGCGTGAGCTCGACCTGGCTCTGCAGCAGGAGATCAACGTGATCTTTGCGGTGGACGTCCACGAGATCGAATCGATCGCGTGGGGTCTGTTATACTACCAAAGCGGCGCCTGCAACATCCGTATGGTCACGCTTTTTGTGAAGTCAGCCGTCGACGCTGCCTTGAAGGGCGTGCGTTTTGATGACGACGGTCAGGTCAACCAGCTGATTCTCAAATGGTCCAACTCAATCGACTTAAACGTCAGAAACGTGTATGCCCCCAGCGGTAACCAGCGGTACCGCGACCGTACTAGGTTGCAGCAGACGCTGAAGCGCGACCGGCTGGCGGACACGAACGTGCGAATGGCTCACCTGATAGAGGGAGATTTCAATCGAGTGGGGACGTGTTTTTCTTCGCTCTCGTCTCCGTGCTTTCATCCGCTTCATCTTGGCGTCGTACATTTTGACGACGATGTCGACCCAACCCGAAGCTACTGAAGTTGGAGGAACAGCATCGGGATCTGCAATCGCGGAACCGACGGCCGCCTCCACTTCGTCTTTGCCGCCAATGGAGAGGAGTTTTGCTGAAGTTGCTGCCACAGCAGCCGTCACAGGGAAACCACTCGACGAGTCGGAGTTGCGGGCATACGTAACCAAGGCTATAGACCTGCTTTCCGATATAAGGTGAGTGGTTTTCTTTCTGCGCGCGACGGGAATCAGTTCAACGATGAACTGACCCGTGTTGCCGTGCGGGAGGAGGGCCTCCTCGCTATTATGCCCGTAAAGGATATGGGCTATTTCAAGGTGTGTTGCAAAGACGCTGCACTTGTGCAACGCTTGCTGCGCACCCCCTTGTCGATCCGTGGCCAGAAGGTCTTCCCGGCCGCCATGGACGACTCATTTGTGGCGGAGATTTTCGACATCGTGTCGGAAATCTCCGCTATTGATATTCGGATCGCGTTGGCAAAATTCGTCATGGTCCATGCGCTGTGGAGGGTGCGTAGCAACCTCAAGGACTTCCCGTCCATACACAGCGGAGTCGCTGGAGTCCGGCTTACAATGCCGGACCGCCGTCTGCTGCCCACCAAACTACAGGTGAAAGACACGGTCGTTCACCTGTGGTTCGTGGGCAAAGTAAGAACGTGCGAGCAATGCGGGAAGGAGGGGCATTGTTTGGATAAACGCCCCTCTGGAAAATGCCGTTATTGCAAACTATCCGGGCACCAATTGAAAAATTGCCAGGATCTTTTGCGAAAAAAGGCAGCCGCAAAGCTCCATCTTGAAAAACAAAGCGTGGATAAGAAAAAAAATCCTGCGAAAAAGCTGGAGGCCTCACGGCAGAAATTCCGTAAAAACGCGAGGCGGAATGTCGCCCCAAAGCAGCAGGAAACCTCGCACGCGAAGCCCTGCGCGCCCCCTCACGCGACAGAAGAGCCGCAAAAGAAAGGGTGCGGGGAATACGGGGCAATGGTAATTCCCCCTATGCGCAATAGCGGTCCTTTCCAAGAACGCCCGGCTCTCTCGGAGTTCGAGCAGCCGGCGGGGCAATGGGCAACGGCGGTAAGGACACTTCCAGTACCGTCAGATCCATTCCTTCACCTCCTGCAGTAGCTCAGAAGCCCAAATCGGGTAAGAAGCGTTGTGCCGTGTCGACCTCGAAAGTCGGCAAAAAAAAATCCGCGTCGCGATCCAACACCGCGAAAGCGGAGAAAAATCTCACGCCGTCGCAGTCGGAGAGCAAGCTCTCGACTGGCGCGGATGCCATGCCAACGAAGGGATTAAAAGCCCTTCCGAAGGCAGCGTCCATGACTAGCGTGTCGGAGCCATCCAAAGTGCTCCCGTCCAAAGACGCGGATGGCTTCAAAGATGGCAATGGAGCACAATCTCCATTTACGGCGCCACGCGAAGTGAGGAACCGTAATGAAGTAAAGAAGACTTCAGCAAAGGTCACTCGTAGAGCTGCGCGTGAGCACGCTGAAAACGCGCGCGCCGGGAAAGCAGCCGTCACCAAAAGCGATGCTCTGGTGACGGAAAACGACAACAGGACAGCTGTCAATCCAGCAGAACCTGTCACTGCTTTGCGGAAGGCCAAAGCAGATCGAACATGCGCCGGTCGGACTCCGAAATGGATGCCATTCCGATCACCGAGACGAGGACAACTCGTTCAAAAGCGTGTGCTCACCGATCAAAAGTAGGCAGCCAGGCAACGCCCGCCGCGAAGCAACGCGAAGTCTCCACGAAACCCGACAGGGTTTTTCACCCGGGTAAGCCTGGGCTTTTATTACTGAAATTTTTACATTACAAAATTTTGTAATCAAGTCTATGTTGTTAAAATTTTTCTCTTTACGACGTCAGAAGTTCAGTGCAGAAGTTCAGTAGCACTTGTCCTTACCGACCCGGAGGCCGATAAGGTCCTTCACTGGCGCCGGGACGGGAAAAATGAAAGAAAACAAAAACAAAAAAGAAAAACGTCTGGAGGGCAGTGTTTTTTGGGGAGGGGGAGGAAGGGAGGGGATCACGGTGCGCCGTGAGCAGGCCTTTGCATCCGGTTTCGGATGCGAACAAGTGCCGGCAAATGTGTTTGAAGTCGGCGCCAACGGCACGCTTTCTCCAAGGAGATCGCTGCCCAGTGGATGGCATTCCGGCTGGTCCTTCCTCTCCTAGACGCGGTCCACTTCTCCAGGATACCGCGTATGCAGCAGAGCACTGCTACGCTCCCGTTGACTGGCAAGCCGTCTTGCGTCAGGAGGCGTCTGAATAAATTTTTCGGGTTACCCCCCGGAATGTTGAGGATCGACGAGAGTCTGTCCCACATTTCGCGGAGGGCAACACACTCCAGAATCAAGTGGGGAAAAGTCTCCCTTTCCCCGCACTCTGCACAAGTAGCATCCACATTGGCCGTTGTGCAGCGAGACAGGCGTGCTCTGCTTAAAAGTCCCCAGTGGAGCAGAAGCAACGCCGTCTCCTGCCACTGCAGAAGAAGGGTGCCGTTGTCCCATGACGCTGGGGGCCACTTCACCTCCTCCGGAGGTATATCGAGCAGCTCGCCCCAGCGTAAAAGTCAGTTCGGCGGGACACTCGGGGTACTAGCGTCCGCTAGTTCCCTCGGCGTCCACGCCTTCAGTGATTTTTTCCTGCCTCCGATGAGGCAGGACACTTCCCACGATGCCTGTTGGTGGCTGTCCCGAACTTCCCTGAGGGAGGGCAGCACTGGGGCAAGGGGGGTGAAGGAAGCCCACAGAAGTTTCCGTGGGTTGGAAACGATCTCCTGGAGTGGCTGACCAGCGTGCCTCCCTCTGCGGAGGCAGGATAAGTCCTCATCGCTGGTGCCATTGATCTTCGCCCATGCGGATACGGACTCCTGAAGCCAGGTAGTCCAGTCCGCTGGGATGCAGGAGATCCAAATGATGTCTCTCATCAGAGCAACCAAATCCCGCAGCTGATAACCACAATGGTTCAGGCTGCGTTCGTTGCCTACCAGGATTGAAGTCAATCCGAAGCAGCCGGTTGCCCTGTGAGCAAGGAGTCTTGCCGGTGCACACCAGGGTGCTGTCCAAAACTTTGCCACAAGGGCAAGTTTTCTGAATTGGAGCTGTCGCTCCATGCGCTCCAACGTCAGAAGATCAAGTCCACCGTCCCTGCGTGGAGCGCACTAGTCTTTGAGCCGGAAGCGAGGCCTCCGGTTGCCCCAGAGGGCTTTCCGTATAAGGCCCCTAGTCCGTGTCCTGATTTGGTACGGGGTAAGGCACACAAAAAGTAGGAAGCGAAAGCGTTCCATACCGTGGCCCGTTCCTGCAAGTGGAACATGCAGTCCCGGAACGGGCCGATCGCCAGCTCCAGCTTTTGTAGACGGTCGGACCAGGCTTCTGCAGAGCAGAAGTTCCCCAAAGGAACGCCAAGGTACTTGATGTACCTGCCCGTGGGGATCCCCAAGCGGATCCAGTCCGACCGTCCGGCCCTCGTCGAGTCGGTGAAAAGCAACGACGACTTCGTCCTATTCACCTGGAGGCCTGTCCCACGGTATAGCAACTCGAAGAAATGTTCGAGCGCCAATGCCGGGGTGGACCCGGGAAGCAGGTGCAAAAGATCGTCGGCATAGGCCGACACGGAAGGCGTGCCGGGACACGAGCTCGGCAAGGTTGCCAAAGTCTCCCTGTATGCTCTCAGCACCAACTCAAAGTAGATGCTGAAGAGCAGGGGGCTGAGGCTGTCACCCTGCCGGATGCCACGACGAACCGGCACGCCGAACACGTGCCGGCTGCTGAAATTAATATTGATGAACGTGAAGCGCCAGCAGGAGCGCAGGTAGGCCAGGAAGACGGTCGGAAATCCCAAGCGTTCCAGGAGCTTCAGAAGGAGCTCCTGGTCGACGCAGTCGAAAGCTCTACGTCGGCTAGAGCGGACGTGTTTCCTTGGTGCTCCTCGTGCCGGGAACCGTCCCTAGTTGTAGGCTCCGTGTGTGGTGGTGGTCGATCAGGCAGCAATGCCTGACACGACCACCAATGCGTGTCAGGGGGCGGTGGCAACGTCGCCTCCTGAAGAAATGGAGTGCCAGGTGGCGGCGGAAACGTCGCCTCTAGAGAAGGTGGAGTGCAAGGAGGCGGCGGCAACGTCGCATTCAGTGGCGAAGGAGGTGGGGGCGTTCGCCCCCACAAAACCAATCTGCGCTGCAGCGCGGGCGTGGAGCGCCGTCGTGTCGGCGCCATCGCCTGCAGCCGCGGCGGAATTATCTGCCTATGTGGAAGAGGGGTATAACCCATCAGTATTTTACAAGGTAGGAAATTTGTATTCTGCTGAGAGTGCGCGCGCCTTTTCGAAGGGGATGCGCGCTCTCGATGTTAAAGAGGAGGAGCTCTGCGCTATAACCATTCGTAGCGGGGGGCAGTACGTAGAGGTGATCTGCAAACGTGCAGATCTGGCCCAACGTCTGCTTAAAACCCCCGTGGTAATTGGGACAGGCAGGTTCCTTTCGTTACGGCGGACCACAGTATGGTGGTCCACATTTTAGGAGTTACCGCGCGGATGCGGAAAGAACAGTTACGCGCCGCGTTGGGAAAAGAAGGCACGGTCCATGCAGTATGGACCAAGCCTAGTCCTTTCGAGGACTATACCAGAGTTCAGTGCGGCCTCACGGCTTCCCGTGTAATCGTTCGGGAGGACTCTACCCTTCCTCAGAAACTGGTGGTCGGCGGAGAAAGCGTCGACCTCTGGTACGTGGGGAAGCCCAAATACTGTGGCTTCTGCAACACGTCGGGACACCTCAAAAGGAGGTGCCCCAACGTACAGTGCCTGGTATGCGGGACAATGGGTCACACAAGGGAAGTGTGTCCGCAATCCGCTGTGCGCGTGGTTTCCGCGAGGAACCTAAAAAAACGCGCGCGGCTGCTACAGAAAAGGCTGGCGGCGAAGGCTGCCGCTCAAGCTGTGCCACCCACTCCCGTGGTCCAGGCCTCAGCCGACACCCCGGCAACGAATGCCGAAAAGATCGACAAAAGCGGTCAGGTGTTGGAATGGCAAGAAGCCACAGCGAAAAAGAAAAACAAGTCGAAGAAAGAACGACGAATTGAAAAAAAGCTCGCCTACCAAAATAAAAAGCAGCAGGTTAGCGAGAATTTAAAAGAATGCAGCGTCGTCGTGGAACGCGTCCCCGGCGAACGCCGCAAGGTAGAAATCGCTGCTACCGACGAGCAACCCACTGTTGAAAATGTCAACAGCGTGGGGAGCGAACCGGCGGAAGCGTAAGTCATCAAGACCGTGATCGATGACGCCGCCTTCGAGAGTGCGGCGGATGAGCTGGCTGCATCGTTGCAGCCAGACTCCTCCAAGGCCAGTTGGAGGACGTGTTTTTCCTTCACTCCTCAAAGAGTAGTAGGAAAGCGCTTTCTTGTGAGTGATGTTTTGTGTACATCGTCGGTGTCCAATGGCCACGACGCCAGAGGACACCAAGATGGAGGTGGGAGTGGGGGAGGCTAGTTCGCCCCCACAGCCTACTGGAGCAGGGGCAGCGGCCCCGGAATCATCCCCGGCCACGCCGAGGACATGGAGCGCCATGGTGGCCGAGCCCAGCGCAGAAGCCATGGCGAAGATGGCCGCATACAAGGCCTCCGGGTACAAGCCATCGCTTGTCTACCAGGTAGGCAACTTGTTCGACGGCCGGACAGCGCGCGCCTTCAGCAAAGCGTTAAAGGACGCGAATGTCACTGAGAAGGATCTGGACGGCCTCTCCGTCCTCAGCGGCGGGCAGCGGGTTGAGGTGGTCTGCAAAGATGTCATTCTGGCTCACCGCCTAATCCATGCGCCGCTGAACGTAGACGGCCGCAAGATCCTGCCAGTATCAATGGACCGCTCCGTGGTGGTCCACATGACTGGCATCACCAGCCGCATGACGCGGTCAGCGGTTGGTGAGAAACTACGAAAGTACGGTGAGGTGCACGCACTGTGGCCGAAACCCTCCATTTTCGACGGCTTCGATAGCCTTTTTGGTGGGCAGGCTGCAGCGCGGGTCACCGTAAGGGAGAATTGTGGGCTTTACCACAAACTACAGGTGGCGCAAGAAAACGTCGACCTGTGGTATGTAGGGAAGCCCCGGTATTGCGGGTATTGTGATACCGTGGGACACCTACGTAAAAGGTGTCCCAATATACAATGCCATTTGTGCGGGGAGCGGGGCCACGTTCGGCGCGTGTGCCCCAAACGCCCCACCCCGGTTTTCCCTGCTGCGAAAAAAGCGCAGGGGAAACGCGCTTCAAAGGTCTCTAGACCTAAAGTAGAAAAGGGCCAGCACAAGCTGCCAACACCTCAACCTCCGGCGCGTAAACCAGAGGATAAACCATCTGAAACGGTGGAAGGCGAAGAGGGATAGCAGCTTGTAGGGGCTAGAAAGCCAAGGAAACTCCCACCCGCGGAGAGCAAAGAGCGCAAGACAGCCGGCAAGGCGAAAAAACCTGGGCCGCGCTGCAAGACCATGCGGGAGTGTACGGTGGCACTGGAGCGCATAGCCGCTCCCGAGACTGCCACCCGGGGCGACGAGCCTTCCCACGCCGTTTCCGCCGCGCCCGAGGTTCGCGAAGACGTACCCTCTGTTTGCACAGAGGGTGAGCCGCGCGAAGCGCGTGCCGAAAGCGAGGTCGCCGCGTTCGCGCAAGCGGCGGAGGAGCTCGCGGCCACGCTGGCCGAGCGTGAGAACCCCTCACGCAAGGCCGTGCAAAGGCCGGCTCCGCCGAAGAAGGCCCCCGCAGGTGAGTGCGACCTGGGGGCCCGAAGTGCATCCTCCTCGTCGAAGGCACCCCTCCGGAAGACGGGACGCAAGTCCCAAAAGCCGAGGAGGCGCCTCCCCTCCACGAGCGAGGAGGAGAAGCAGGAAGCCGACGGCAGCGTGGGAATCCCGGAGGGGGAAATCCCACGCGCGGAAGTCGCCGAGCAGGCCACCCCCATGGAGGAGGGTGAGCAGGGGGGCGAAGTCCTCCTTGCCGGCGCGGCCCCTGTACAGCCCAACCGTATGGAGGAGGGCCAACAGGTAGGCTCGACCCCACCGGAGGGTGACCCGCTCGACGCGCCGCTACCGATAGAGCAGGGGGACCACGTGCTCGAGGCACCTGTCCCTCCTGCTCCACCTAGCGTCCCGCCCCAACAGGTGGTGGACGCCGCACAGCCGATTTCCCAGGAATAACACCTGGGCTCGCCTGTCGCCGTCGAATCCGCGTGGCCAGTTGGAACGTCAACGGGCTGCGTGACGACGGCAACAGACGAGATACGGCCGACACCCTGCGTGATTTCGATCTGGCCCTGCTGCAGGAGATCCACGTGATCACCGCGGCAGACGCCCAGGAGATCGAGACGATCGCGGGGTTCGGTTGTATTGGCGATGCGGCGCCCGCAACACCTGTGGGGACGCGTTTTTCCTGAAGCCGGCCATCGACGCTGCCGTGAAGGGCGTACGCTTCGATGACGACGGTCGGGTCGGTCAGCTGATTCTCAGCTGGTCCGACTCGATCGAATTGATCGTCACGAACGTGTACGCCCCGAGAGGAAAAGTAGGATACAGCGACCGTACCAGGCTGCTGGAAACCCTGAAGCGCGATTGGCTGGCCGACACGAATGTGCGGAAGGCACACCTGATAGCTGGAGACTTCAATCTCCGTCTGCTGTCAGGTGAGCCCGAAGCACAAGAACGCAGGGGCAACAAGTTGTGCGCTGCCATGCGCACGCGCAACTTGTTGGCAGACGCGGAGGGAATGGACCGCAGCATCGACCACTTCTTCCTGGATGTCGACCTGTGCTCGCGGGTCGGCCAACAGGAAAAGTTGCGTCGACGCTGTCGGACCATTCCAGGATCATCGCCGAGGTTTGCCCGCGCGACAAAGCACCCCCGTCCAGGGCGTGGCGGCTGCCTGGGGACTGCACGCGGGTCTCAGGAGCGAAGGAACACCTTCGCGAATTCCTGAGAGGCGTCACCCTCTGCAGTTTCAAAGATTGGGACCTCTTCAAGGCCTCGGTCCGCGAGTTCTGCGAGGAATTCCCCCTGCACCGCCTGCCCCCCGAATTTGGGGAGGGTACTGGGAATTACAGGGCCTATTTACAGGCCCGCCGGTACCAGAGAACCCCCAATGTCCGTCGCCTGGCCGAATATCGAGCCGGGGCCGAGCGCCAAGCCTGGCAATCCGGGTCGGCCAGCTTGCTGGACGACGAGGGCCGGGAGCGATCGGCCCCACCCGCGATCAGGCACCTCGTGCGGCAGTATTATTCCTCTCTTTACGCTAGGGCACCCCCAGTGTGGGACGCCTCGCGGCTCCTGCTTCCAGACGGAGGCCAGGCAATAGGGGAGGAGGAGAGGATCAGCCTCGACGAGCCTTTTTCCACCGGTGAGATTCTCGCCGGTATTGAAAGGCTTAAGAGGCGTAAGGCGCCAGGGGAGGATGGCCTGCCTGCAAATTTTTTTCAATGCTTCGCGACTGAGCTGGCCCCCCTGGTGCTCCAGTTGACCGGGCTGATCCGAGACGAAGGCGACGTTCCCGCCTCGTTTCGGTCAGCCCGTGTGAGGCCCCTCCCGAAGGGAGGAGACCTGAGATCCCAAGGCAACTGGCGTCCGATCACAATTGTGAATACGGACGCCAAGCTGATCGCTGGATTGTGGCCTTCGCGTCTAGGACAGGTGGCAGACTCCATAATTAGCCCGGTGCAGACATACGCTGTTCCCGGGCGAAGTATAAATGCCAACCTGTTCTTCGCGTGCACATGGTTCCATGTGCAACGCTGCCTGAATGAAACTGGCGGAAAGATTGGCAACCCCACATTGGGGCCGCCAGTTGGGCTGGGAATGGACACCCGGGCTGGGAAGGGAACCCTAGCGATCGCGGTCGATCTCCATAAGGCGTTCGACTGCGTTGACCAGGAGCTACTTTTGGAGCTCCTGGGTCGCATGGGTTTCCCACCCTCCCTTCTCTCCTACCTTCGCTCATGCTAAAGCGACGCCATAATTAACATCTGCTTTTCCAGCCAACAGGTGTACGGCGTGCCGGTGCGGAGGGGCATACGGCAGGGCGATAGCCTCAGTCCCCTGCTCTTCAGCACCTACTTTGAGTTGGTGCTGAGAGCGTACAGGGCGACTTTGGCCCCCTTGCCGAGCTCGTGCCCCGGCACGACCGCCGTAGAAGCGTACGCCGACGATCTTCTGCTCTTGTTGCCAATGTCCGCCCCGGCAGCCGCAGTCGAGGATTTCTTCGACCTGCTAAGTCGTGGGACTGGACTGCGGGTAAACAAGGCGAAGTCGTCGGTCGTACCGGTGGGTGCGATGTGCGTCGGACGGCCTGACTGGATCCGCTTGGGGATCCCCACGGCCAAGTACCTGAAGTACCTGGGTGTCCCGCTGGGGGACTTCTGCCTCGCAGAATCCTGGTCAGGTCGTCTCCAGAAGGTAGAGTTGGCAATCGGCCCGTTCCTGGAAGGCAAGTTCCTTCTGCCGGAACGGGCCGCGGTGTGGAACGCCTTCGCGGCTCCCATCCTCCGCCCCCTGCTTTTTGTGTGCCCCGTCTTCCGTGACGTTAAAGAGAGGACCAAGGACCTACTCCGCATCGCCCTCTGGGGCAGCGGGAGACCACGTGTGCCTCTAGATGACTTATGCGCTCCTCGTCGGGACGGCGGTCTCGGCCTACTGACGCTGGAGCGCCTGGACATACAGCTGAGATGGCACACCCTTGCCATCGCAGCAAAGTCATGGAGCACCCCTTGGTGCGTTCCGGCCCGCATCCTCGCCAGCCGTGTGTCAAGGACGCAAGGACTCGCGTCGTACCTTCTGTGCTCCGGCAGGAAGGTGAGAAGATGCGGCCTTCTCCTTGGGCGCATGGAAGCCCTGGTCAGAGACAACGGCTGGACGGTATGCAGCCCCGCCAACTCCTCCGCCTGGCTGGAGGAATCCGTTGCGACGTGGGCCAAGCTGAACCTCCAGACTTCCCCGGAATGGAACCGCCTGCGATTCGGCCCCAACGCCTGCTGCACACTGCGGACTACTCTGCAGTGTCCCGCCAAGAGCACGTGGGCGGAGACTACCCCCCTAGCTTCGAGCCTGCCCTTCCTACGAAGGGCTTTAACGAGCGGCCGCAAGCCAAAGTGGCAAGTCTCCTGCCGAATCGCAGGCAAGGAAAAGAACGCGCGCCGCTTCCACTGGACGCGGGGCAGTGTAAGGCCTGAGTGTGCCAGGTGTGAAGTAAAAGAATCGCTCCCCCAACTACTAGTTGAATGTGCTGCCCTCCGACTCCTGTGGGAACAGTTCGGGACGAACTTCGGGCTCCCAACGGGCAGCGCGCCCAGAGACGTTCTTCGGCCCCTATTCGTGCGGGACGCCCTGCAGCCCGCCGCAGCCCTCGCAGCCCTCTGCTGCATCCGGGGCATCGTGGCGGCATGGAGCGACATTCGCTACGAAGGAGTGGATGCCAACGTGAGGGATGTCATCCCGTATGCGGTCTGCTTCATGCGGAGAGCAGCGAGATGGCCCCATCTGGGAAACATGAAGATGGACCTAGAGGGCATCCTGCGAAGGATGGACCCTCCTCTACGTAGAACGTGATCCCTTCCCCTCCCTCCAAACTCTTTTTTGTTTTCCTTATCTTTATTTTTCTTTTTGTTTTGATCCCTATCCCCCTCCACTGCCGAGGAGTGTCACGCCGGGCTGCGTCCCAGCGTCCCGGCAGGTCCGGTGTTGTGTGGCCGTTAGTGGAGCCTCGTACCACGTTTATGTAGAGTTTTTTCAATAAACGTTGCGGGCGTACTCGGGTGACAACCCCAAATCCCGCAGGTAGGCGATCCAAAGGGAACCGCTCGCAGAACTCCTGGACCGACCGCTTGAAGCGGCCCCAGTCCTGAAGCGTCCGCATCCCGAAGTTCCGTATGAACGCGCGGAGATGTTCCGCCGCGTCCGAGAACTTCAGCCAGTCCTTTGGCAGACGCCACGCTGACGAGGGGGGGTCCTTGTCGCGCGGATGCACTTCGAACATGATTCGGCCATGGTGCGATAGCTCGCACGGTAACTTGCCACGCCTGCCCACGCGAGAGCATAGGTGCTGGTCAAGGTACACTTGATCGATGCTCCGTTCCATGTCCGTATCTCCGGCCAGCAAGTTGCACGTGTGCATTTGCGCGCACAACTCGTTGACGCGGTCGTTCAGTGTATCCGGCGCACCTGAAAGCAGGCACAGGTTGAAGTCACCTGCGATCAGGTGCGCTTTGCGAACACTTGCTTCGATCAGCCAATCGCGTCCGAGGGCAAGGTAGAATTCTCTTCTTGCCCTCGCCCTCAACGCGTCCTTACCGCTAGGAGCGTACAGGTTGGTGACGACCACGTCGATTGAGTCGGACCAGCTAAGAGTCAGCTGACCGTAGCGGCCGGCGTCATCAAACCGTACTTCCTTTATTGCGGCCTCGATGGCTGGTCGGAGCAGGAAGGCGACACCGCTAGATTTCGCGGTAGCGCAGCGCTACAGCAGCCCACCACCCGAGATCCGTTCGATCTCCCGGGCTTGATCTGCGGAGATCACGTGGATCTCCTGCAGCAGCACCAGGTCAAAGGATGGCAGGGTGGCGGCCACGTCACGCCTCTTGCCGTCGTTGCTTAGCCCGTTGACGTTCCAGCAGGCGATCAGCAGACGCCGACGGGAGGCGATTCTCGGCTTTATTGCTGGGAAGGTGGCGCTGCACCACCTGCCGCGGGGCAGGTGTTCGGGATGTCCATGATGACGGAGGCCTCTTTAGGCAACAAAGGCACCTGTTCGGCCTCCACCCCTTCCATCTCCTCCGTGCCGAAGCGTAGGATTCTCTCGGTCGACGGGTCCCGGGAGTTTCCCACGCTCATCGCACCCATCTTACCCTCTTCCCCTTCGTCGGGGGAGACGATCTTTCAGGGCATTGTGGAGTTTCGTCCTTCCTTTTTGCGGGGTGCCAAGGAGATGAATGCTGTGTTTCCGGCCTTCACCTCGGGGTCGGATGTGGCCGACTGCTGAGGGGAAGCCGGACGCCTGACGGCCTTCTTGCCAGCCTTGGGGGCGGCAGGCTGCAACGAGGCAGCCAGTTCCTCTGCGGCGCGCTCGATGGCGACGTCATCGAGCGTGCGCTTGATGACAGACGCCGCCGCCTCGCTCCCCTCCTTGTTGACTTGGTCAACAAAGGGTTGAGCAGGGGCAGCAGCGAGTTCTTAAGCGCCGCATTCGTCGATGGCGGGAATCCGCTCGACGACAACGGTGCACTGACGTGTTCTGTGTTGCTCCTCGAGCGTGATTCCTTTCCGTCTTCTTGTGTGTGGTGTGCCCGAGTGCGTCCACTATGATGTCCACGGAGCCTCCGCAGCAAAAGATGGATGTGGAGGCTGCTAATGGCAGTGGAGACCCTACTCCAGATGTCCGGTCCGCCTCTGATTCTTGTGTCTCGCCACCGGCGAGAAGCTTCGCCGCCGTCGTCAAGGCGACGGCTGCCAACGGAGCAACGCCCGACGAAGCAGAGCAGCAGGCATATGCAGCCCATGGCTACAAGCCTGCGCTCTGCTATCCGGTGAGTGCTTCTATCTCCGACGGGGTCGGAGAAAATTCGTGGGACGAGCTTTTGCGCGTTGGGGTCCGACAGGACGACCTCCTGGCCGTCATGCCGGTTAAAGCGCTCGGACACTGGGAGGTGCACTGCAATGAGGCATCCCTAGTCCAGCGCCTTCTCCGCACCTTGCTAAATATCCGCGGGAAGGAGGTCGTCCCGTCGGCCATGGAGCAGTCGTTCGTGGTCCGATTATCCGCTGTCCAGGTGGACACGCCCGATCGCGTGCTCGTCGCTGCACTGAGTGCATTCGGCACGGTGCACGCGTCATGGAGAGCAGAAAATCCGATCAAAAGGATTGCATCTCTCCACAGCGGACTTGCCATGGTGCGTGTCACCATGACGGATAGGAGGCAAATGCCTCCGCACTTGCAGGTGGGCGATGCGATCGTCCACCTAAAATTTGCGGGTCAGCAACAGGCTTGCAGCATTCGCGGTGCCGAGGGCCACCGTCCGTGGACGTGCCCTTCACGCAACTGCCGCTATTGTAAACAGCTCGGCCACTCCATCAAAGAGTGCGCCGAGCTGAAGAGTAAGGAGCAGGCAAAAAGCCGCCAACAATCGACCCCGTCCGCGCCGAAAAGTTCCCCCGTTGTGCCACGGGAGAAATCGGGCGCGAAGGGCGGGGCATCTTTGAGTGGAGGTCCCGCGAAAAAGGGCGCGGTTTCTTCAGGAGAGCCACCATCCCAGACAACCGCGCAGACGGGAAAGATGCCACGTCGCCCTGGGGGCGAATCGCCACCTTCGAAGCAGCCAAAGAGTGCGGGCACGCACTCAATCAAGGCTGCTGAACCGTCCGCGTCCGCTTGCGCGTCCAGCGGAGCACACGGGAAACCGTGCGCGGGTACCCTCGGAGCTGCCTCTGAACGGCAGTCTCCTCCTACGGCGGTGGAGATCACGTCTTCCACGCCGAAGGCACGAGCAGCGAAGGCTGCAATAGCGCCTCGCAAGACGACGGCAATGACCGCCGCTTCGCCCGCATCGGCTAAGTAGCAGGTGCAGTGCGTAACGGGGACGGAGCCGTCTCCCGCCGCGAGCGCGAAACGTGAGCCGGCATCTCCGGCCAAACAATTGAGGGAGGCGTCGGCCTCCCAGGAGGGCGTCCCCGACGCGGGCTGGACTCGAGTCTCCAGGACGCCCACAAAGGGGAAGAAGAAGGTTGATTCTTCAATATTCCCCTTCCTTAAGGTAGGTGGGAGGCAAAAGAGAAGCACGCCGAAGAAGGTGCGTACGCAGGTACGCACTACGGCTGCGTGCTCTGTCTCCGTCGCTTCGCGCGAGAGGGCGGCTGCGGAAGCCAAAGTTCGGGAAGCTGCGTTGGCGACTGGGACGACCCCCGCGCGGGCAGGGCAAGCCTCCACCTGCCGAAACAAAAAGAGACTGGCAAAACGCCAGTCTCGCGCCAGGCACTCGGACTCCGAGGTGGAGTCCGAGTGCAAACAAATGGAGCGCGCATCCCGGGGTAAGCCTGTAGCGCGACGGGCTAAAGTGCGAAAGCACGATCCTGTTGCCGGAGGCGGTTCCGGCTCCTGCACGGAGACCGAGGCGATGATCCTCAGCTCTTAGGACTCAGCTGGGCGCGATGTGGCGGCGAACGGGAGCGATTCCGCTTCCCAATCCGCTCTCCTACCAGCTCACTTCACGCCGGACGGCGCGAGGATCACGCCGTCGTGTCCGCAGCAGTGATGCTTAAACTCGCGTCCGCTCGTCCCGTCAGCGTGGCCTGTTGGAATGTCAACGGGCTACGTGATGCTGACAAAAGGCGGACGGTAGCCAACGCTCTGTGCGCGTTCGATCTGGTGCTGCTGCAGGAGATACATAGCATCACCGTACGGCAGGCATCGGATCTAAAAGAGCGCGCGGGCGGGACGCTACACTGGCGGCAAGGCTCCGCGCACACGTGCAGAGTGGCGTTCCTCGTCCGAGGCAGGGTGGCGGAGGCGGTGCGGAACGTTTGTTTCGACGAGGAAGGTCGTGTGGGCCAACTTGTTTTCAAGTGGTCCGAGTCGATCGACCTGGTCGTTACGAACATCTACGCGCCGAGCTGAGGCTGGCATTACGCCGTGCGACTTGCATTCCTGGGAGGCCTGCGCAGCCGCTGGCTCTCTGACTCCGGCGCTAACGTGGCGCACCTCCTTGCAGGAGACTTCAACGTCCACCTGCTAACAGAGGAGAGATGCCGCTTGAGGGAGAAGCAACTGGTGAGCGAGGTATGCACGTCCGTGCACGTGCAAAACTTGCTTGCTGGTGAGCCCGGGATAGAGAGGTCGCCGTACCATGCGATCCTCGAAGAACACCTGCTCTCACGGAGGGCGCCTGCTGTCCGCGATTTCGGATCATCCTAGACTAGAGTTCGAGCTCCTCTAGCCTTGCACAGAGCCTCCGATGAATGTCTGGAGGTTGCCGGCTGACTGGCTTAGCAATTCGGAGGCGGCGGAGCATCTCCACCAACACCTCCGGGGCTTCGCCATCTATGAACTCGAGGACTGAGACGACCTGAAAAGATCAGTCCACGAGTTCTGCTGCCGGTTCCCCTTGCACCTGCTTCCCCGCGGCTTCGGGGAGGGTGTCGCCAACAGCAGATCCTATCTGCAGGCACCTACCTTTTCACGATGCCCGGACGTCCAGCGTCTGGCGAAGTATAAGGCCAGGGCCGAGCGCCAGGTTTGGCAGTTTGGAGCGGCTTGTCTGTTCGATGACGCTGGCCAGGAATGCTCGGCTGCAGCCGAAGTTTGCCACCCGGATATGCCGGGGCATTTATTATTCTAATTTTTTACAAAAATTAGATAATAACGTCTTTCAAAAGTTAATTGTGGGAAACACTTGGTTTTTCCACCTTGGTTGACGTGTTTGTTGCCGGTGCGTAGACCGGTTAGGTCCATTCCCGAGGCGCATGGGGAAGGAAAACTAGAACAAAAATAAACAAAAAGAGAGATAACGAGGAGGAAAACAGTTGTGTGGGGAGAGACGGGGCAGGGAAGGAATCACTGGGCGCCTGGGTCGGTCCTCCGCATCCTGTTGAGGATGCAGTCAAGTTCAGTTTTTATTGTGAAAGGTAGACGCCACCTTGTCGCCGTCTCTAAAGAGATCGTCGTCCAGTGGATGGCGTCCCTGCATCTTGGGCCTCTTCTTCTGGCGTGCCACCTTTGCACAATGCCGCGCACGCAGCAGAGGACTGCTAGAGACGCAGCGGGGCACAGGCCGTCACGCAGAAAGAGGCGACGGTAAATTTCCTTAGAGTCGCCTACTGGAAGATAGAGGATTGGGGCGATTCGACTCCAGAGTCCATCCAGGGCGACACACTCGAGGGTGAGATGCGGGAAGGTTTCTCTTTCTCCGCACTCGACACAGCAGGCATCCACATTTCCCAGTGTCCAGTGAGACAGGCGTGCTCTGCTTAACAGTCCCCAGTGCAGAAATAGCAACGCCGTCTCCTGCCACTTCAACGGAAGTGTGCCGCAATCCCAACACGCTGGGGGCCACTTCACCTCGTCCAAAGGTATTGCGAGCAGCTCTCCTCAGCGCGCAAGTCCGTGAGGCGGGACGCTCGGGGTGCAAGCGTCCGTGAGCTCCCGAGTCGTTCACGCCTTTGAAGGTTTTTTCCTGCCTCGGATGAGGCAGGACACTTCCCACGATGCCAGCTCGTTGCTGCTCCTAGTGTTTTCAAGGGAGGACAGAACAGGGGGAAGGGGGCTGAAAGAAGCCCCCAGAAACTTCCGGGGCGTGTTGATAATAACCTGCAGCGGCTGTCGAGCCTACGGTCCTCGTCGTAGGCAGTTGTATTCCGCCTCGCTCGTGCCGTTGGTCTTAGCCTACGCGGAAGCTGACTCCTGAAGCCAGGCAGTGCAGTTCGCGGGGATGCAGGAGATCCAGGTATTCTCCCTCATCAGGGCGACCATCTGGCGCAAATCGGGGCCACAGTTGCAGAGGCTGCGCTGGTAGGCCACGAGGATCGAGGACAGTCGGCGCCATCGCTTGCAGCCGGAGCGGAATTGTCGGCCTATGTAGAGGAGGGGTACAGCCTCTCATTGTTCTACAAGGTAGGCAATTTATATTCTTTAGAGAGCGCGCGCGCCTTCTCGAAGGGCATGCGCGCTCTGGATGTGAAAGAGGAGGAGCTCAGCGCTATGACCATCCGCAGCGGGGGTCAGTACGTTGAGGTCATCTGCAAACATGCAGAACTGGCCCAACGACTGCTTAAAACCCCCGTTGTGATGGGGACGCGCAGGCTCCTTCCTATTACGGTGGACCGCAGCCTGGTGTTCCACCTTTTAGGTGTTACCGCGCGGATGCGCAAGGAACAGGTTCGCGCCGCGTCGGAGGAATACGGAACGGTCCACGCGCAGTGGACGAAAGTTAGTCCTTTCGAGGACTACACGGGGCTGCAACACGGCCTCACTTCTGCGCGCGTGACCGTTCGGGGGGGCTGCACTCTACCCCACAAACTGGTGGTCGAAGGCGAATCCGTCGACCTCTGGTATGTGGGGAAGCCGAAATACTGTGGCTTCTGCAATATGTCGGGCCACCTCAAAAAGAGGTGTCCCAATGTGCAGTGCCAAGTATGCGGCACAATAAGTCACACGAGGGAGGTGTGCCTAAAAGCAGCAGTGCGGGTGGTTTCCAAGAGAAACCTTAAAAAACGCGTCCGGCTTCTGCAGAAAAGGGTGGCGGCGAAAGCTGCCGCGAAGGCTGTGCCACCCGCGCCAAAGACCCAGGCCGCACCCGAGACCCTGGCGACCAACGCCGGAAAAGTTGAGGGAGCCGGCCAGGAGACTGGGTGGCAATTGGCAACGGCCAAAAAATCAAAGAAGGAGAGGAGGATGGAAAAGAAAATCGCCTACCAACAGAAGAAGAAAGAGCAGGGTAGCGCGATAATTAAAGAGTGCAGCGTCGTTGTCGAACGCGTTCTCGATGTTGCCTAACGCTGCCGGAAAGAACTCGCCGCTACCAACGACCTCCCCTCTGTTGACACAGTCAACAGCGAGGGGAGCGAGCCGGCGGCGGCGTCCGTCATCGACACCACCATCGATGACGTAGCCTTTGCGCAGGCCGCGGAGGAGCTGGCAGCTTCGTTGCAGCCAGAACCCTCCAAGGCTGGCAAGAAGGCCGTAAGGCGTCCGGCCTCCCCTCGAGAGTCCCCCACTTCCGACCCCGAGGTGGAGGCCGGAAGCGCAGCCTCCGTTTCCAGGGCTCCGCGCAAGAAGGCTGGACTTAAGTCCACAAAGCCAAGGAAGCTCGTCTCCCCCGTCGAAGGGGAAGAGATGGCTTCCGCAAGCGAGGGTGCCATGAGCGTGGAAAACTCTCGGGACCCGTCGCCCGAGAGACTCCCACGCGCGGACACGGAGGGGATGGAGAGGGTGGAGGCCGAACAGGTGCCACAGGTGCCTGAGAAGGCCGAAACCCTTATGGACATCCCGCCCGCCTCGCAAGAGGAGGGCTCTCCCACACCTTAATCTTCCCAGCAGTAATGCCGGGAATCTCCTCCCGCCGTCGTCTGCGCATCGCCGTTTGGAACGTGAACGGCATAACGGACGCCGGCATGAGAGGAGACATGGCCGCCCTTCTGGAGTCAAGCGACCTTGCGCTGCTGCAGGAAATCCACGTGATCTCTGCAGAACAAGCGCAAGAGATCGGACGGATCTCCGGAGGGCGGCTATGGTACAGGTGTGGGAGAGCGAAAAGTTGCGGTGTCGTCTACCTTCTTCAACCAGCCGTCGAGGCCGCGGCTCGGGGCGTGCGGTTCGACGATCACGGTCGTGTCGGCCAGCTGACTCTCAGGTGGTCCGACTCGATCGATCTGATCGTCACGAACGTGTACGCACCGAGCGGCAAAGACCTGATGAACAGGAGGGCAAGGAAAGAGTTTTTCCTTGCCATCCGGCGAGACTGGCTGACCGAAGCAGGCGTGCGGGATGCCCATCTGGTTGCAAACGATTTCAACGTTCGCCTGAAACCAGATGGGCAGAATCCCGAGCGTGACCTGGTCAACGAGGTGTGCATGGCGGTTCACACCTGTAATTTGTTGGCCAGTGCACCGGGGATGGAATACAGCATTGACCACGTGTTTCTTGACGAGCACCTGTGCCCTCGCGTGGGCAGGCGCGGCAAGTTACCGTGCGAGCTATCCGACCATCGCCCGCTAGTCCTCGAGATCCATCCTTGCGACAGGGGCCCCTCCTCGTCAGCATGGCGTCTCCCAGGGGACTGGCTGAAGCTCCCGGACGCGGCGGAACATCTCCGCACGTTCATACGGAGCTTCAGGCTGCGGACACTCCAGGATTGGGACCGCTTCAAGCGGTCGGTCCAGGAGTTCTGCGACCAGTTCCCTCTGCACCGCCTACCTACGGGTTTTGGGACTGGGGTCCGTGACGAACGGGCCTAGCTGCAGGCCCGTGGTTACGCCAGGACCCCCGACATCCGCAGGCTGGCAAAATACAAAGCGGGAGCCGAGAGGCAAGCCTGGCAGTCCGGATCGGCCAGCTTACTGGACGATCAGGGCCAGGAGCACTCGCCACCTGCTTAAATCCGCGGCCAGCTGCGGAGTTACTACTCCTCCCTGTATGCCAGGGCACCTCCCGAGGGGAACGTCTCACGACTCCTGCTTCCGAAAGGCGCTCCAGCGATCGGGGAGGAGCAGAGAAAGACCCTCGACGAGCCTTTCACGATGGACGAGATCCTCTCGGCCATCGGAAAGCTCAAGAGGCGAAAGGCTCCAGGGGAGGACGGCCTGCCCGCGGAGTTTTATCAAACTTTCGCGGCTGAGCTAAACCCCCTATTACATCAACTCACCTTCCTGATACGCGAAACATACGACGTTTCCGCCTCGTTTCGTTCGGCAAAGGTGCGGCTCCTCCCTAAGGGAGGAGGTCTGAGGAGCATGAACAACCGGCGTCCCATCACAATAGTGAATACGGACGCCAAGTTGCTAGCAAAGGTTTGGGCAGAGCGTCTTCGACGGGTTGCCAACATCTTCGTCAGTCCGGAACAGACATATGCTGTTCCCGGGCGAAGCATGGAGGCGAAACTGTTCCACGCTTCCACCTGGCTAGAGCTCTAACATGAAAGGAGCTTGGTGCGCAGCCGGAATTCCGGTGCGTGCGCCGGCAAGGGGTTAAATGGTCGGGTGGGGGAGGGAGCCCTTGCGGTCGCAATCGACTTGCGGAAAGCATTCGATTGCGTCGACCAGAATCTCCTTCTGTAGCTTCTAGAACGCTTGGGCTTCCCGGCCTTATTAGTGGCCTATCTGCGCTCCTGCTGGCGCGACGCGCTCATCAATGTTACTTTCAGCGGGCAGACCGTGCACGGCGTGCCGGTGCGTCGTGGGATCCGGCAGGGAGACAGCCTGAGCCCCTTGCTCTTCAGTACCTACTTTGAGTTGGTACTGAGAGCGTACAGGGGAACACTGGCGCACCTGCCGCACGACTGCGCCGGTACGCCGCCGTTTTAGCATACGCGGACGACCTTCTGCTGCTGCTCCCTATGTCCACCCCGGCTTCGGCGGTCGAGGAGTTTTTCCACCTGCTGCATCGGGGAACCGGACATACGTTGAACAGGGCGAAGTCGTCCGTGATGCCAGTTGGTGCGGCGTGGGCAGGGCAGCAGGACTGGGTCCGTTTGGGGATCCCCACGGTGAGGTACTTCAAGTACCTTGGTGTGCCGTTGGGGGACTACTACCCTGCGGAAGCCTGGTCCGGCTGCCTCCAAAAAGTAGAGACGGCGATCGGCCCGTTCCGTGGTGGCAGGTTTTTCCTGCCTGAACGGGCCGCGGTTTGGGACACGTTCGCGGCTCCTCTCCTCCGCCCCCTGCTTTTTGTTTGCTCCCCCAAAGAGAGAATTCAAAAGCTGAAAAAGGACCACCTCCGTATCGCCCTTTGGGGCAACGGGTGGGCCCGAGTCCGCTTAAAGGACTTGTGCGCTCCTCGTCGGGATGGTGGTCTGGGCCTCTTGATGCTGGAGCGGCTGGAGCTTCACCTCAGGTTCCGCTTGTCGGCACTCGTTCCAGAGTTGTGGTGCACCTGTTGGTGCGTCCCTGCACGTCTCCTTCTCCAGCAAGCCACCGGCAAGGTGGGACTGACGTCGTTTCTTGTACTCCGTCGCCGCGTCAACCGATGCGGACTCCAGCTACGGAGGGTGGCTGCGCGGTATCAAAAAAACCCAGGATTGCTCACCTGTCGCCCGTTGAACGGTAGTGCCTGGTTGCAGGAAACTGTTCGAACGTGGGGACAGTTCGGCATGCAATGCTCCCAACAGAAATGAAGGTTTCTGTTTGGGAGTTACAGCAGTTGCACGCTCCGCGAGATCCTGGAGGATCCAAGGAAGAGAGCGTGGGCAGAAAGAACCCATCTTGTTGCTGCGCTGCTTTCCCTGATGGAAGATCTGGACAGCGATGTTACGGCGAAGTGGAAGGTTTCAGTAAAAATCTCCGGAAAGGAGAAGAAGATAGGAGAGTGGAAGACGGGCCAGTTAACAGACGCTGCGTCCCCGAGTACGCCTCCCATTGGACTTCTGCGCTGGGGCGCGCTGCTCAAAATTTTCATTGAACATCTGAAGTGGCCCCCGGTGCACATGAACACTTCCTCCCTCCCCTTAAAATGGCAGGAGTGGCATTCTTGTGGCAGCACTGGGGACTCCCATGCAACGTTCGCCAACACCACTGGACCTGGGGAGCGGTGGACCCCTATTGCGTCAGGTGTGGGGAACGGGAGTCCCTACCCCACCTGCTAGTGGATTGTGTTGCCCTTCGGCCCCTTTGGTTTTGCTTTGCCGCGGCCATCGGAATCCCCAGCGGCAACCCCAGGGACCCACTGAAAGCCCTCTTCGTTGCCGACGCCCTTCGGCCAGCGGCCTCGTTAGCAGCTTTGTGCTGCCTACGCGGGATTGTCACCGCTTGGAGCAAGGCTACGGGAGGACAACGCGACGAGGGTGCCATCCAGCCAGCCTCCCAGTTCCTGAGGAGAGCGTCGCGATGGCCTCACCTGGATCCAGGAATACAAAAGGTGCTTGCCGGCTTCCTGCAAAGGATGCAACGGCACCACCAGCAACTGTGATCCCTTCCCTTACCCTCCCAACTTTTCTTTTCTTTTTTGTTTTGTTTTTTGTTTTTCCCCCTTCCCCCTGCTGCCGTGGTGGACCGTACCGGTCTGCGAACCGTTGACCCGGCAGACTCTGTGTTTCTTCGTGCGTGGCTGGAGCAATGGTCCAGCCACCACACGTCTTTGTAAAAGTTTATTTCACAATAAACGCCCGGCTAAATCCGGGTGAAAATCGAAAG
>JAYWIR010000123.1:0-100993 GCA_036172245.1 Raillietiella orientalis | reverse complement strand
CGAGCCCAGGTGTTAGTCCAGGGAAAACGGCGATGCGGCGTCCGCCACCTGCTGGGACGGGACGCTAGGTGGAGGGGGAGGAGGGACAGGTACTGAAGGCACCTTTTCCTCCTCCTCCATCGGTGCCGGCGCTTCGGCCGGATCACCCGCACGTGGAGTCGCGCCTACCTGGTCGCCTTCCTCCATGGGTTCGGGCTGCTTAGGTTTCGCTACTGTAGGGAGGACTTCACCCCCCTGCTCTCCCTCTTCCATGGGGGTGGCCGACTCGACGGCTTCCGGGCGTGGGTATTCCCCCTCCGGGATTCCCACGCTGCCGCTTCCTTCCGGTTTCTCCTCCTCGCTGGTGGAGGGGAGGCGCCTCCTGGGTTTCTGGGAATTGCGTCCCGACTTCCTGGGGGGTGCCTCCGAGGAGGAGGATCCGCTTCCGGCCCCCAGGTCGCACTCACCTGCGGGGGCCTTCTTCGTCGGAGCCGACCTGCGTACGCCCTTGCGCGAAGGGGTTTCGCGCCCGGCGAGCGTTGCTGCGAGCTCCTCCGCCGCTTTCTCGAAGGCCGCGTCTTCGCCAGCGGCGACCGTTGCCGCGGGCTGCTCCGCGACCTTATCGAGCGCGGCGTCATCGTTGACGGCGAACGTTGCCGCGGGCTCCTCCGCGACTTTATCGAGCGCGGCGTCCTGGCTGTCGGCGCGCGAGTCTCGCGTCTCACCCTCTACACGTAGATTGGGCTCGTCCACGCGAGTTTTCATCGCGTCCGCATCAGCTGTTTCGCGAACATTGCCGCGGGCGGACTCGGCAGGAACGGCTAAGCGTTCCAGTGCCACCGAGCATTCGCGGAGTTTTTTTTTTGAAAGCGGCGCGGCTTTTTTCTTCTTGTTGCCGGCAGTTTTCTTCTCCGAATTTTCTTCTATCATCACTTTGTTTTTTTTCTCTTTTCTGGCCTGAACCAGCTGATAACCCTCCTCCATTCCCTCGTCCATGGGAGCTATTTCCTCCGACGTATGTACGGGAGGAAGGGAGGCTGGCAGTTGGGAACGGCCATTTTCGCGAGCTGGTCTTTCTACCAGCTTTCCACGTTTTCCCTGCGCCTTTTTGGCGGCAGGGGGCACCGATGTGGGGCGCTTGGGGCACACGCGCCGAACGTGACCCTTTTCGCCGCATAGGTGGCACACAATGTTCGGGCACCTTTTTCGTAGATGCCCTACTGCATTGCAGTAGCCACAAAATTGGCGTTTTCCCACGTACCAGAGGTCCATCGCTTCTTGGCAGACCTCCAGCTTGTGGGGAAGCGCACCACCCTCTTTTACTGTGATACGCGCCGCAGCTTGACCTCCGAAAAGGCTATTGTAGCCTTGGAAAATCGTGGACTTCGGCCACAACGCGTGCACTTCTCCGTGCTCTTGTAGCTGTTCTCGAACCGCTGACCTCGTCATGCGACTTGAGATCCCAGTGAGATGGACCACCACCGAGCGGTCCATCGTTATCGGTAAGATCTTCCGACCATCACCGATCAGCGGGTCGGTGATCAGGTGTCGGGCCAAGGTGATATCCTTGCATACCACCTCGACCCGCTGCCCGCCGCTGAGGACGCAGAGGCCGTCGAGATCTTTTTCAAAAATATTGGCGTCCTGCAGCGCCTTCGTAAAGGCGCGTGCAGTTCGCCCATCGAAAATGTTGCCTACCTTGTAGACTAGCGAGGGTTTATACCCCGCTTTCTTGTAGGCTTCCATCTCGGCCATGGCGTCCACGCTAGGCGCGGCCACCATGGCGCTCCAGGACCTCGGCGTCGCCGGGGACGATTCCGGGGCGGATGCCCCTGATCCAGTAGGCTGTGGGGACGAACAAGCCTTTATCACGCCTACTTCCATCGCATTGTCCTCTGGCAACGATGCCATCGGAAAACGACGATGTGCACGCACATATCACTCAAGAAGAAAAAACACTCGCTTTGCCACGCAGGCGGAGCGCAGGAAAAGCACGTCCGCTCTCCACAGCGGGGATTCGGCGTAGGGGCTCGCAACGAACGCGCGTATTTGCACGCGCGTGGTCACGAGAGGAACCCCAATGTCCGTCGCCTGGCCGAATACCGCTCCGGAGCCGAGCGAAAAGCCTGGCAATCCGGGTCAGCCAGCATGCTGGATGACCTGGGTCGGGAACGTTCTTCCCCGTCTGCTTTACGGAATCTCGTACGATGTTTTTATTCCTCCATTTACGCCAAAACTCCACCCGAACAAGACGCCTCGCGGCGATTGCTCATGAGTGGTTCCGTGGCGATAGGGGAGGAGGAGAGAGAAAGCCTCGATGAGCCTTTCACGACCGGTGAAATTCTCGCCGGTCTCAAAAGGTTCAAGAGGCGTAAGGCGCCAGGGGAGGACGGCTTTCCCGCGGAGTTCTTTCAGAGTTTAGCGGAAGAGCTGGCCCCCCTGGTGCTCTGGTTGACAAGGCGAATCCGAGACGAAGGCGATGTTCCCGCCTCGTTTCGGTCAGCCAGGGTGAGGCTCCTCCCGAAGGGAGGAGACCTCAGGAAACTTTGCAACTGCCGTCGGATCACGATTGTGAACACGGACGCCAAGTTGATTGCCAGGCTGTGGGCGTCGCGATCGGGGAAGGTGTCCAATTCCATAATTAGCCCGGAGCAGACATACGCTGTTCCCGGGCGAAGTATGGAGGACAACCTCCTCTTCGCGAGCACATGGATGCACGCGCAGCGGAGTAATAAAAAGGGAAAGGGAAAATTTGCAACCCTACTTTGGAGCCGCCAGTGGGACAATGTAGGGACCATCATGCGGGAAAGGGGGCCATAGCGATCGCAGTCGACCTTGATAAGGCATTCGACTGTGTTGACCAGGAACTCCTCTTGGAGATCCTGGGTCGCATGGGCTTCTCACCCTCCTTGATGCTTACCTGCGCTCTTGCTGGCGGAACGGGATAATCTCAATTACTTTCAGTGGACAAAAGGTGTATGACGTCCCGGTGCGGCGGGGCATAAGGCCGGGCGACAGCCTCAGCCCCCTGCTTTTTAGCACCTACGCTGAGTTGGTGCTGAGAGCGTACAGGGTGACTTTGGCCCCATGCCGAGCTCGTGCCCCGGCACGCCAGCCGTAGCGGCGTATGCCGACGATTTTCTGCTCCTCTTACGTATGTCCACCCCGGCGAAGGCGGTCGGAGATTTCTTCGACCTGCTTAGCCGTGGGGCCGGATTACAGGTTAACAGGGCGAAGTCGTCAGTGTTGCCAGTTGGAGCGACGTGGGCAAGGCAGCAGGACTGGGTGCGTCTGGGGATCCCCACAATGAGGTGCATCAAGTACCTCGGTGTGCCGTTGGGGGACTTCTCCCCTGCAAAAGCGTGGTCCAGCTGCCTCCAAAAAGTCGAGACGGCGATAGGGCCGTACCTGGAAGGCAAGTTCCACTTGGCGGAACGGGCCGCGGTTTGGAACGCCTTCGCGGCCCCCATACTCCGCCCCTTGCTTTTTGTTTGCCCCGCCCCCGTGGAATCGAAAAAGCGAACGAAGGACCTCCTCCGCATAGCTCTTTGGGGCAAGGGAAGGCCCCGATCCCCTTTGAAGGACTTGTGCGCTCCGCGTCGGGACGGCGGTCTCAGCATCCTGACGCTGGAGCGCGTAAAAATCCAGCTGCGATGGCGGATCCTCGCCATCTTAGCGAAGATGTGGAGCACCGCTTGGTGCATTCCGGCCGGTCTCCTGGCCAGCCATGTGTCCCGCTGCGAAGGACTCGCATCGTTTCTTCTGTACCCTATCCGGATGATTCGAAGATGCGGTCTACTCCTCGGCCGCATGGCAACCCTGGCAAAGGAGAACGAATGGATGGTTTGTGGTCCTAACAACTCCTTCGCTTGGCTGGAAGAGACTGCTGGCACCTGGGCCAAGCTGAACGAGAGGTGCGAAGACCAGATGAACTGCCTGCGAGACGGCTTTTACGCCCGACAAACTCTCCGTGTAATACTTGAATTTCCTCCGAGTTGCACGTAAGCGAAAGGCCCACCCCTTGTTACGGCGATGCCCTACCTCTAAAGGGCGCTTCACGAAAGCCGGAAGCTAAGGTGGCAAGTCTGCTGCCGTATCGCAGGCAGAGAGAAGACGATGAGCGGCAGGACCATGGAAGAGTTGACAGATGCAACGACCCCTAGTATCCAGCCGCGTGGATTAAGAAGATGGGGCGAGCTGCTCTGCATTCGATTGGACGACCTGAAGTGGCCCCCGGTTCTACTTGGATTCAGGATTCTTCCCTGAAGTGGCAAGAATCGGCGCTTCTGTGTCTGCATTGGGGTCTACCCTGCAACGCGCGCCGCTTCCACTGGACGCGGGGAAGAGTAAATCCTGCGTGTGCCAGGTGTGGGGAGCGGGAGTCGCTCCCCCACCTCTTAGTTGAATGCCCTGCCGTCCAGATTCTTTGGGAACGTCTTCAAACGGCACTTGGGATACCGGATGCTGGCAATGGTGAATGTATCTTCAGTCTTGTCTTCGTGCGGGACGCCCTCAGTCCAGCTGCAGCCCTGGCAGCACTTTGCTGCATGCGTGGTATAGTGGCGGCCTGGAGTGATGCCGAAGATGAAGACTGCATCGTCAGGGATGTCATCGAGTATGCTTCTCGCTTCCTGCAGAGAGCTACCCGATGGACCCATCTAGGAAGGATAAAAAAGGAACTAGAAAGCATCCTGCAAAGGATGGGCCCTCCCAGCAGTTTTCTGTGATCCCTTCCCGGCCCTCCAAACTTTTTTTTGTGGTTTGCTTTTCTCTTTTATTTTATTTTTGTGTTCTCCCCCATCCCCCTCTGCTGCTGAGGAGAGCCACACCGAGCTGCGTCCCGGTGTCCCGGCAGTTCCCGTATTGCGTGGCCGTTAGTGGGGCCTTGTACCACGTTCTGTATTGACCGTTGAAATGTTTTTAATAAACGTCCCGGCGTATCCGGGTGGCATCGCCGAATCCCCGCTGTGGAGAGCGGACGTGCTTTTCCTGCGCTCCGCCTGCGTGGCAAAGCGAGTGTTTTTTCTTCTTGAGTGATTTGTGCGTGCACATCGTCGGTGTCCGATGGCAGCGTCGCCAGAGGATACCGCGATGGAAGTAGGCGTGGAAGATGCTTGTTCACCTCCACAGCCTACTGGATCAGGGGCATCCGCCCCGGAATCGTCCCCGGCGACGCCAAGGTCATGGAGCGCCATAGTGGCAGCGCCTAGCGTTGAAGCCATGGCCGAGATGGAAGCCTACAAGAAAGCGGGGTATAAACCCTCGCTAGTCTACAAGGTAGGGAACCTTTTCGATGGACGAACTGCACGCGCCCTTACGAATGCGCTGCAGAACGCCAATATCTTCGAAAAAGATCTTGTCGGCCTCTGCTTCCTCAGCGGCGGGCAGCGGGTCGAGGTGGTATGCAAGGATATCACCTTGGCCCGACGCCTGATCACCAACCCGCTGATCGTTGATGGTCGCAAGATCTTGCCGGGGACGATGGACCGCTCTGTGGCGGTCCATCTCACTGGGATCTCCAGTCGCATGACTAGGTCAGCGGTTCGAGAACAGATACAAAAGCAGGGAGAAGTGCACGCGTTGTGGCCGAAGTCCACGATTTTCCGAAGCTACAATAGCCTTTTCGGAGGTCAAGCTGCGGCGCGTATCACACTAAAAGTGGGTGGTGCAATTCCCCAGAAGCTGGAGGTCTGCCAAGAAGCGGTGGACCTCTGGTACGTGGGGAAACGTCAATTTTGTGGCTACTGCAATGCAGTAGGGCATCTACGAAAAAGGTGCCCGAACATTGTGTGCCACCTATGCGGCGAAAAGGGTCACGTTCGGCGCGTGTGACCCAAGCGCCCCACCTCGGTTCCCCTGCCGCCAAAAAGGCGCAGGGAAAACGTGGGAAGCTGGTAGAAAGACCAGCTCGCGAAAATGGCCGTTCCCAACTGCCAGCCTCCCTTCCTCCCGTACAGACGTCGGAGGAAAGAGCTCCCGTGAACGCGAAAATGGAGGAGGGTTGGTAGCTGGTTCAGGCCAGAAAAGAGAAAAAAAGGAAAGTGATGCCAGAAGAAAAGTCGGAGAAGAATACTGCCGGCAACAAGAAAAAAGCCGCGCCGCTTTCAAAAAAACCACTCCGCGAATGCTCGGTGGCACTGGAACGCTTAGCCGTTCCTGCCGAGACCGCCCGCGGCAATGTTCGCGGAACAGCTGATGCGGACGCGATGAATACTCGCGTGGACCAGCCCATTCTACGTTTAGAGGGTGAGACGCGAGACTCGAGCGCTGACAGCCAGAACGCCGCGCTCGATAATGTCGCGGATGAGCCCGCGGCAACGTTCGCCGTCAGCGATGACGCAGCGCTCGATAAGGTCGCAAAGCAGCCCGCGGCAACGGTCGCCGCTGGCGAAGACGCGGCCTTCGAGAAAGCGGCGGAGGAGCTCCCAGCAACGCTCGCCGAGCGCGAAACCCCGTCGCGCAAGGGCGTACGCAGGTCGGCTCCGACGAAAAAGGCACCCGCAGGTGAGTGCGACCTGGGGGCCGGAAGCGGATCCTCCTCCTCGGAGGCACCCCCCAGGAAGGCGGGACGCAAGTCCCAGAAACCCAGGAGGCGCCTCCACTCCACCAGCGAGGAGTAGAAACCGGAAGGAAGCGGCAGCGTGGGAATCCCGGAGGGGGAATACCCACGCCCGGAAGCCGTCGACTCGACCACCCCCATGGAGGAGGGTGAGCAGGGGGGTGAAGTCCTCCCTGCACTCGCGAAACCTGAGCAGCCCGAACCCATGGAGGAGGGCGAACAGGTAGGCGCGACTTCACCTGCGGGTGATCCGGTCGACCCGCCGGCACCGATGGAGGAGGAGGAACAGGTGCCTTCAGTACCTGTATCCCCTCCCCCTCCACCTAGCGACCCGCCCCAGCAGGTGGCGGACGCCGCATCGCCGTTTTTCCAGGACTAACACCTGGGCTCGCCAGTCGCCGTGGGATTCGCGCGGCCATTTGGAACGTCAACGGGCTGCGCGACAACGGCAACAGTCGAGATACGGCCGACACCCTGCGTGAGCTCGACCTGGCGCTGCTGCAGGAGATCCACGTGATCACCGCGGCAGACGCCCAGGAAATCGTGACGATCGCGGGAGGTCGGTTGTATTGGCGATGCGGCCTCCGCAACACCTGCGGGGTCGCGTTCTTCGTGAAGCCGGTCATCGACGCTGCCGTAAAGGGCGTGCGGTTTGATGACGACGGTCGGATCGGTCAGCTGATTCTCAGCTGGTCCGACTCGATCGACCTAATCGTCACAAACGTGTATGGCCCCAGCGGCAAACAGGGGTACCGCGACCGCACCAGGCTGCTGGAAACCCTGAAGCGCGACTGGCTGGCGGATACCAATGTGCGAAAAGCTCACCTGATAGCGGGAGATTTCAATCTCCGCCTGCTAACAGGTGAGCCGGAAACACAAGTGAACGCGATGAACGAGTTGTGCGCCGCCATGCGTGCGCGCAACTTGTTCACGGGTGAGAGGGGAATGGTCCACAGCATCGACCACGTCTTCCTCGACGCTGTCCTGTGTTCACGCGTCGGCAAACGGGGGAGGGTTGTGTCGACGTTGTCGGACCATTCCCGGCTAATTTTCGAGATGCGTCCTCGCGACAAAGGACCGCCATCCAGGGATTGGTGTCTGTTGGGGGACTGGACGCTAATCTCAGGTGCGAGTGAACACCTTCGCGATTACCTGAGAGGCGTCACGCTCCGGAATCTCCATTGAAACCTGGGTGCGCCGGGACGTTTGTTCTCACGAATAAACCTATACAATCTGTGACTGGACCAGTAGTCCAGCCACGCCCTGGAAAGATATAGCTTGCCGGGCTACTGGTGCGCAGACCGGCGCGGTCGACCTCGGCAGCAGAGGGGAGGGGGAACGAAACAAAAAGAAAACAAAAAAAAAACAAAAATCAGGGAGGGAGCGGGAAGGGATCACAGTCTGCTGGGAGGGTCCGTCATCCTCTGGAGGATGCCGGCAAGCTGTTTCTGCTTGTGTGGTTCCAGATGGGGCCATCGCGTCGACATCCAGTAGAAACGGGCAACATACACGTTGGCATCCCTGTCGCTGGATCCTCCCGTCGCTTTGCTCCATGCCACGACGATCTCGCGTAGGCAGCCCAGGGCTGCAAGCGAGGCCTCTGGAGGCAGGGCGTCACGGACGAAGTGGGGGCGCAAAGCGTCTCTGGAGTTGCCTCCGGGGATCCCCAGGGCTGCGGCAAAGCGTTCCCACAAGGGACGGAGGGCAACACAATCCACTAACAGGTGGTGAGGTATTCCCTCTCCCCGCACCTGACACAATTAGGGTTGACACCCCCCCAAGTCCAGTGCTGTCGGCGGGCGTTGCAAGGAAGCCCCCAATGCAACACCATCAGTGCCGACTGTTGCCACTTCATGGGGAGGGTGCGCGAGTCTATGAGCACCGAAGGCCACTCGAGATGTTCCTCTGGAACATCTAGTAGCTCTCTTCAGCGCAACAGTATATTTGGGGTGGTCCTCGGGGTCGCAGCGTTATTGAGCTGACCCGTTCTCCAATCCCCGATCTTCTTTGCCCTGCTGGCGATCTTGACAGTAACCTCCCATTGTGCCGCGACGTCGCTGCCCAGATGTTCCCGTAGGGTAGGCAGTACCGCAGCAAGGGAGATTCTTTGTGTTCACGCTCTTCTTCGGGGATTCTCGATGATTTCTCGGAGCGTGCGGCGGGCATGCGGCCCGAACAGAGCTATTCGCTCGTGTTTCGGGCTCTGCTGCTGAATCATCGCCCACGTGCGGACGGTTTCCTGCAACCAGGCAGGACCGTTCGCGGGGCGTACGAGGATCCGCGCCGAGTTGTTCTTCACGAGCTTGGCCGCACTCCGAAGTTGAAGTCCGCAGTGGCAGATGGGGCTTCGGAGTGCAAAGTAGGACGAGAGTCTTGCATTGCCGGTGGCCCGCTCGACGAGAAGACGTGCAGGGAGGCACCAAGGGGTGCACCAATTTTCTGCCATAAAGGCAACAACTCGGAACTGGAGCTGTAGCTCCAGCCGCTTCAACGTCAGGAGGCCCAGACCACCATCCCGACGAGGAGCGCACAAGTCCGATAGACGGACTCGGGGCCTCCCTCTGCCCGAAAGGGCGATCCTCAGGAGGTCCTTCGTCCTCTTCTTTGACTCCGCTGAGGGGGGGCAAACAAAAAGCAAGGGGCGAAGGAGGGGGGCCGCAAACGCGTTCCACGCCGCGGCCCGTTCATGCAGGAAGAACCTGCCGTCCTGGAACGGGCCGATCCCCTCCTGAGCCTTCTGAAGGCAGCCGGACCACGCTTCCGCAGAGGAGTAATCCCCCAACGGCACACCAAGGTAATTGAAGTACCTCACCGTGGGGATTTCCAAACGGACCCAGTCCTGCTGCCCTGCCCACGCCGCCCCGACTGGCATTACGGACGACTTCGCCCTGTTCACCGTCAGTCCTGTTCCCGGACTCTGCAGGTCGAAGAACTCCTCGACCGCCGAAGCCGGGGTGGACATAGGCAGCAGGAGCAGAAGGTCGTCCGCGTACGCCGAAACCGCAGGCGTACCGGGGCAATCGCACGGCAGGTGCGCAAGAGTCTCCCTATACGCTCTCAGCATTAATTCGAAAAAGGCGCTAAAGAGCACGGGGCTCAGGCTGTCTCCCTGCCGTATGCCGCGTCGCACCGGTACTCCGTGCACGGTCTGCCCGCTGAAAAGAACATTAATGAGCGCGTCGCGCCAGCTGGAGCGCAGGTAGGCCAACAAAGAGGCCGGGAAGCCCAAGCGTTCCAGAAGCTCCAGCAGGAGATTCTGGTCGACGCTGTCGAATTCTTTACGCAAGTCGACAGCGACCGCAAGGGCTCCCTTCCCCACCCAACCGTTCCGTCTCCCGCCAACGGACGCACCGGAATTCCGGCTGCTCAATAAGCCCCTTCCTTGTTGGAGCTCTAACCATGTGGAAGCGTGGAACAGGTTCGCCTCCATGCTCCGCCCGGGAACAGCATAAGTCTGTTCCGGGCTGATGAAGATGTTGGCGACCCGTCCCAGGCGCTCTGCCTCCATCTTGGCTATCAACTTGGCGTCCGCATTCACTATTGTAATGGGACGCCTGTTGTTCATGCTCCTTAGGTCTCCTCCCTTCGGGAGGAGCCGCACCTTTGCTGAACGAAACGAGGTGGGAACGTCACCTGTTTCACGGATCAGCAAGGTGAGCTGATGTACCAGGGGAGTAAGCTCAGCCGCGAAAGTTTGGTAAAACTCCGCGGGCAGGCCGTCCCCCCTGGAGCCTTCCGCCTCTTGAGCTTTCCGATGGCCGAGAGGATCTCGTCCATCGTGAAAGGCTCGTCGAGGCTTCTTTTCTCCTCCTCCCCGATCGCTGGAGCACCTTCCGGAAGCAGAAGTCGTGAGACGTCTCTCTCCGGAGGCGCCCTGGCGTACAGGGAGGAGTAAAATTTCCTGACTATCCCGCGTTTCTGAGCGGGAACCGAGTGCTCCCGGCCCCGGTCGTCCAGCAAGCTGGCCGACCCGGATTGCCAGGCTTGCCTCTCGGCTCCCGCTCGATACTCTGCTAACCTGCGCATGTCGGGGGTTCTTGCGTAACGTCGGGCCTGAAGATAGCACCTTTCGTTACGCGGCCCCTCCCCAAATCCCGCAGGTAGGCGATGCAGGGGGAACTGATCGCAGAACTCCTGGACCGACCGCTTGAAGCGGTCCCAGTCCTGAAGTGTCTGCATCCTGAAGCTCCGAATAAACGCGCGGAGGTGCTCCGCCGCGTCGGGAAACTTCAACCAGTCCCCTGGCAGACGCCACGCTGACGAGGGGGGGCCCTTGTCGCGCGGACGCACTTCGAACATGATCCGACCATGGTCCGACAGCTCGGATGGTACCTTGCCGCGCCTGCCCACCCGAGAGCATAGGTGCTGATCAAGGTACACGTGATCGATGCTGCTTTCCATGGCCGTGTCCCCGGCCAACAAGTTGCGCGTGTTCATTTCTGCGCACAACTTGTTGACGCGGTCGTTCAGTGTATCCGGCGCACCTGAAAGCAGGCGCAGGTTGAAATCACCTGCGATCAGGTGCGCTTTGCGAACTCCTGCATCGGTCAGCCAGTCGCGTCTCAGGGCAAGGTAGAATTCCCTTCTTGCCTTCGCCTTCAACGCGTTATTTCCGCTAGGAGCGTATAGGTTGGTGACGACCAGGTCGATAGAGTCGGACCAGCTGAGAGTCAGCTGACCGACGCGACCTGCGTCATCGAACCGAACGTCCTTTATTGCGGTCTCGATGGCTGGCCGAAGCCGGAAGGCGACACCGCTTGATTTCGCGGTGCCGCAACGCCACAACAGCCGCCCACCCGAGATCCGTTCGATCTCCCGGGCTTGATCTGCGGAGATCACGTGGATCTCCTGCAGCAGCACCAGGTCGAAGGATGCCAGGGTGGCGGCCACGTCACGCCTCTTGCCGTCGTCGCTTAGCCCGTTCACGTTCCAACAGGCGATCAGAAGATGACGGCGAGAGGCGATTCCCGGCATTATGGCTGGGAAAGTGGCGTCGCGGCACCTGCCGCGGGGCAGGTGTACGAAAGGTCCATCGGTACGAGGACCATCGGAACGAAAACGGAGGCCTCTTCAGGCGCCTGGGGTACCTGTTCGGCCTCCATCCTCACCATCCCCTCCGTGTCCGAGCGTGGAATTCTCTCGGGCGACGGGTCCCGGGAGTTTCCCACGCTCATGGCACCCTCGCTACCGGAAGCCATCTCTTCCCCTTCGTCGGGGGACACGATCTTCCGGGGCATTGTGGACTTTCGTCCTGCCTTTTTGCGGGGTGCCGCGAAGATGGATGCTGTTTTTCCGGCCTTCACCTCGGGGTCGGAAGTGGCCGACTCCTGAGGGGAAGCCGGACGCCTGACGGCCTTCTTGCCAGCCTTGGGGGCAACCGGCTGCAGCGAAGCAGCCAGCTCCTCCGCGGCGCGCTCGAAGGCGACGTCATCGAGCGTGGGCTCGATGACGGACGCCGCCGCCTCGCTCCCCTCCTTGTTGACTTTGTCAACGGAGGGTTGAGCAGGGGCAGCAGCGAGTTCTTTAGCGCCGCATTCGTCGATGGCGGGAATCCGCTCTACAACGACGCAGCAGCTTTTAATTTTTTCGCGGCGCAGAGCGGTTTCGCTCCGTTTCGCCACGTTCTTTCCCTTCTTATGGGAGTTTTTCTTGGGGTCGACATTCTGCCACCATGGCTCTTGACCCTCGCCCTCGACCTTTTCGGCGTCTTTCGCCGAAGTCTCGGGGCTGGCCTTCGCCTTGGTGACGGAGGTGACCTCCTTAGCAGCAGCACGAGCTGCCAGCTTCTTCCTTTTTTTAGCCGCGCGCTTTCTCGCGTTTTTCGCGGACACGACGCGGACTGTGTTTTGGAAGCACACCAGACGGGTGTGCCCCGCTTGTTTGCATTGCTGGCACTGCACGCTCGGACACCTCATTTTAAGGTGACCAAAGCTGCTGCAGCAGCCGCAAAACTTGGGTTTCCCCACGTACCACACGTCAACGGATTCACCGTTGACGGTGAGTTTGTGGGGAAACTCACATCCCTCGCGAACCGTCACTCGCGCTGCAACCAGGCCGCCAAGCACCCCGTCGTAATCGACAAAAGGAGTAGGCTTTCCCCACAGCGCGTGCACAGTTGCAAACTTTTCTAATTCGTTCCGGACGGACTCCTTCGTCATCCGGAACGTGATACCGGTCAGGTGAATGATCACCGACCGGTCTTCAGTAATGGGGAGAAGCCTCCGGCTGCCCATAATTACGGGGGTTCGCAGAAGTCTCTGAGCAAGAGTTGCCTCCTTGCAGATAACTTCCACAAATTGACCCCCGCTTCTGACGGACATAGCCAGAAGCTCCTCTTTTTGTACACCGAGAGCGCGCATCGCCTGCGAAAAGGCGCGCGCGTTCTCGGGAGAATATAAACCGCCTACCTTATATAGAAGTGGTGGGTTATACCCCTCCTCCAGGTAAGCGCGCATTTCCGCCATAGCCGCTGGCGTAGGTGCCGCAGCCACGGCGTTCCAAGCCCTGGGTAGGGCCGGGGGCGCATCCGTGCTGGCGGGAGCCTCCACTGATGCGGGAGCCCCCACCTCCATCTCCTCCGGGGGCAATGAGGTCATCACTCCCGGATCCTCACCGGTGGTGGTATCAGGCATTGCTGCGTAATCCTCCACCCACACCACGCACAAGCACCATCGGAAATGGAGCTCAGGAGCAACGAAAAGACACGTCCGCTCGACGCTCCGGAATCTCCAAGACTGGGACCTTTTTAAGGAATCGGTCCGGGAGTTCTGCGAGCAGTTCCCCCTGGACCGCCTGCCCTCCGGATTCGGCGAGGGTCCTCGCAACCATCGGGCCTATTTACGGGCCCGTAGGTACGAGCGAACCCCTAATGTCCGTCGCCTGGCCGAGTACCGCGCCGGGGCCGAACGCCAAGCCTGGCAATCCGGGTCGGCCAGCTTGCTGGACGACCAGGGCCGGGAATGTTCGTCCCCGGCGTCGGTACGGCATCTCGTGCGGAGTTATTATTCCTCCCTTCACGCCAGGGCGCCCCCGGATCAAGATGCCTCTCGGCTCTTCCTTCCGGATGGTGCCCCGGCAATAGGGGAGGAGGAGTCGTTAAGCCTCGATGAGCCTTTTACCACCGGCGAAATTCTCGCCGGTATCAAAAGGCTCAAGAGGCGTAAAGCTCCAGGGGAAGACGGCTTGCCCGTGGAGTTTTATCAGAGCTTCGCGGAAGAGCTGGCACCCCTGCTGCTTCAGCTGACAAGGCTGATCCGAGACGAAGGCGATGTTCCCGCCTCGTTTCGGTCAGCCAGAGTGAGCCTCCTTCCGAAAGGGGGAGACCTCAGGAAGTAAAAGAACTGGCGTTTGATCACGATCGTGAATACGGACGCCAAGTTGATAGCCGGGCTATGGGCTTCGCGTCTGGGGCAGGTGTCAGAATCCGTAATCAGCCTGGAGCAGACTTCTGCTGTTCCCGGGCGAAGTATGGATGCCAACCTCTTCTTCGCAAGCACATGGGTGCACCTGCAGAGAAGAGAAAAGAAAGGAATAGGGAAAGTCGGCAACCCCACATTGAGGCCGAAAGCCGGGCTGGCAGGGAACCCCCGGGCGGGAAAGGGGGCCCTAGCGCTCGCAGTCGACCTCCACAAGGCGTTCGACTGTGTAGACAAGGAACCCCTCTTGTTGCTCCTGGGTCGCTTGGGCTTCCCACCTTCCCTGATTTCCTACTTGCGCTCTTGCTGGCGGAATGCGATGATTACCGTCTCTTTCAGCAGCCAAAAGGTGTATGGCGTGCCGGTGCGGCGGGGCATAAGGCAGGGCGATAGCCTCAACCCCCTGCTCTTCAGCACCTACTTTCAGTTGGTGCTGAGAGCGTACAGGGTGACTTTGGCCCCATTGCCGATCTCGTGCCCCGGCACGCCTGCCATAGCAGCGTACGCCGACGATCTTCTGCTTTTGTTGCCAATGTCCACCCCGGCAAAGGCGGTCCGAGACTTATTCGATCTGCTCAGCCGCGGGACCGGACTGCAGGTTAACAGGGAGAAGTCGTCGGTTGTGCCAATAGGTGCGGCGTGGGCAAAGCAGCAGGACGGGGTCAGTCTGGGGATCCCCACGGCGAGGTGCTTCAAGTACCTTGATGTGCCGTTGGGGGACTACTCCCCTGCGGAATCGTGGTCCAGGTGCCTCCAAAAAGTCGAGACGGCGATCGGCCCGTTCCTGGAAGGCAAGTTTCACTTGCCGGAACGGGCCGCGGTTTGCAACGCCTTCGCGGCCTCCATCCTCCGCCCCTTGCTTTTTGTTTGCCCTCCCACCGTGGAATCCAAGAAAAGGACGAAGGACCTCCTCCGTATCGCCCTTTGGGGCAAGGGGAGGCCCCGATTCCCACTAAAGGACTTGTGCGCTCCGCGTCGGGACGGCGGTCTTGGCCTCCTGACGCTGGAGCGCGTGCAGAAGCAGCTGCGGTGGCGAACCCTCGCTATCGCAGCGAAGATGTGGAGCATCACTTGGTGCACTCCGGCCCGCCTCCTGGCCAGCCGTGTGTCCCGGTGCGATGGACTCGCGTCTTTTCTTCTGAGTCGTGGCCGGAAGATGCGAAGATGCGGCCTACTGCTCGGGCGCATGGCAACATTGGCCAAGGAGAACAGCTCGATGGTTTGCTGCCCCGCCAACTCCCCCGCCTGGCTGGAGGAAAATATTGGAACGTAAGCAGTGGTGAACAAGACAAGCCACGAGACGTGGAATCGTCTCCGATGCATCCCCTACGCCCGCTGCACGCTGCGGAATCTCCTGGAGAGTCCAGCAAGATGCACGTGGGCAGAGACGACCTGTCTAGCTACGGCGCTGCCCTTCCTGAAGAGGGCACTTCACAGCAGGCGGACGCCAAGGTGGCAAGTCTCCTGCTGCATCGAGGGACGCGAAAAGTTGATCAGCGGCTGGACAACAGGAGAACTGGCAGACGCCACGACCCCGAGCGTCCAGCCGCGAGGATTATTAAGATGGGGCGAGCTGCTCGCCATTCCCAGGGATGAGCTGAAGTGGCCCCCGATGATGAAGGAATCCAGGATCCTGCCCCTCAAGTGGCAAGAGTCGGCGTTGCTTTTGTTGCACTGGGCTCTACCCTGCAACGCGCGGTGCTTCCACTGGACGAGGGGAGCAGTAAATCCTACGTGTGCCAGGTGCGGGGAGCGGGAGTCGCTTCCCCACCTTATTGTGGATTGTGCTGCCCTTTGACCCCTTTTTGAACGGTTCGGGACGACCCTCGGGCTCCCTACAGGCAGCACCCCCAGAGACGTTCTTCGGCCTCTCTTCGTGAAGGACGCACTGCAGCCAGCCGCAGCCATCGCAGCCTTGTGCTGCGTCCGTGGCATCGTGGCGGCATGGAGCGACGCCAACAACGAAGGAGTGGGTCCACAGGCGAGGGATGTCATCCCGTATGCCCAACGCTTCTTGCGAAGAGCTGCTGGATGGCCCCAACTGGGGAATATGCAGACTGACCTCGAGGGCATCGTTCGACGGATGGGCCCTCCCCACAGCGACCAGTGATCCCTTCCCTGCCCTCCAACTTATTTTTGTTTGTTTCTTTTTATTTTACTTTTTGCCTTATCCCCATCCCCCTTGGCTGTCGGGGAGTGCCACGCCGGGCTGCGTCCCGGTGTCCCGACAGGTGGCGTGTTTACGGCCGTGGTGGGGCTTCGTACCACGCATGTAGAGTTTATAAATAAACGCCCCGGGCGTACCCGGGTGACAACGCCGAAACCTGGAGGGAGACGGTTCAGGGGAAACTGGTCGCAGAACTCGCGGACTGAGCTCTTCAAGTCGTCCCAATCCGCGAGCGACTGCAGATGGAAGCCTTGCAGGAACGAGCGAAGATGTTGCGCTGCTCCTGCGAGGCGCAATCAGTCCCCTGGCAAACGCCACAATTTGGAGGGTGGACCTCTACCGCGCGGGTGTATATCTTGCACGAGCCGGGGATGGTCGGAGAGTTCGGATGGCACTGCCCCTCGATTTGCCACCCGCGAACACAGGTGGTTCTCGAGGAACATGTGGTCGATCCTCGTCTCCGTCCCGGCGTCACCGGCCAACAAGTTGCGCGCGTGCATGGCAGCGCACATCTCGTTGACCAGGTGTGCGCGAATGTCGGGCGCACCTGCCAGCAGGCGGACGTTAAAGTCCCCGGCAATGAGGGGCGCCTTTCGCATGCCTGCTTCGGCCAGCCAATCTCGCCGCAGGCCTTCGAAGAACGCAGTGCGTTCCCCGCGCCTGTGGCTCGTGCCGGGCGCGTACACGTTGGTCACGACGAGGTCGATCGCGTCGGACCACTTGGCAACAAGCTGCCCGATTTGACCTTCCCCGTCGAAATGCTCGTCGCGCAGCGCATTAACGACGGCTGGCTTCAGCATGAAAGCCACACCGCGAGTGCGGTATCCCGTTCTCGTATATGAGCCGCCCGCCTGCGATATGTTCGATTTCTTGGGCCTCCCCTGCGTGGAGCACGTGCGTCTCCTGCAGTAGCGCCAGAACGAAGTCCCGCAGGCTGGCGGCCACTTCTCTCCTCTTGCCGTCGTCGCGCAGCCCGTTGACGTTCCAACAGATTACGCGCAGTCGCCGGCAGGAGGAGAGTACACGCGGTGATGTGTTTATTGCGCTTGCTTACCGTCCTCCGCCTGCTGTTCAGCAGGCGGGAGTTGTGTTTCCATTGCGACGTGCTGTTCCTCGCAAGGTGGCGGTCCGTCGGTGGTTGAGGTGGTGGTTGGAGGATCCTGCTTAGCCAGGGACGTCTCCGGCGAGGAGTCGCGAGACCTCGTTGACATCGCGTCCCCGTCGTCGTGGTCCGACCGCATTTCCTCCTCCGCCGGTGGAGGTGCGGAGCGCCGCGGGTTGCCTACCTTGCGGCCCGCTTTGCGCATCGGGAGAGCGACAGATGGAGCGTTGCCGGCTTCGGTTTCGGACTCGGAAGTCTCCGGTCCTTTCGCCTCAGCCGGACGCCTCAAGGCCTTCTTCTGGGCCTTGGGAGGTTGCTGGAGCATGGCTGCCAACTCTTCCGCCGCCTTGTTGAAGTCCCGGTCGTCGCCGCTCACGCTGGGTTCGCGACTTTGTCGCGGCATCGGCGTTCGTACGGCGGCGGCTTGTTCACACCCGGATGTGCCAAGGCATTTATTTCATAGGAATAAAATTACAGAAAAATGTCGCGTGGCGAACCCGAAGGTTCACCACTCCAAAACAGATTGCTGGTTACCGGCTCCGTCCCGGAGAGGTCCTTCCGATGCGAGGGGATGGGAAATAAAGAAAAACAAAAAGAAACAAAAAGTTCAAATGTGGGGGGGAACAAATGTTGTAGGGGTGGGAGGGCGGGGAAGGGATCACGGTGCGCGTGGAGAGGTCCTCTAGATCCTATTCAGGATCCGCACAAGCTGAGTCCTTTCAGCGCCCAAGTGGCGCCACTTGCAGACACTTCGCGCGAAAACGCGAGTCCAGTGTAAGGCGTTGCCGGTTGGCTGACGCCTTCTTCTGGTGGCGTTCCAAGCCGCCACTATTCCTCTGATGCAGCAGAGGACTGCTACACTAGCGGGCGGGGACAAGGCGTCGCTACAGAAGAGGCGCCTGAAAACGTCCTTTAAACCGCATCCGCGCAAGTCCAGGATCGCCGCGAGACGATCCCATAAAGGGCGGATGGCACTGCACTCGATAAGAAGGTGGGGGAAGGTCTCTTTTTCCCCGCACCGGTCACAATAAGGATCCACAGCCCTCCGGGTTGTGTGATGAAGGCGTGCTTTGAATGGAAGTCCCCAGAGGATTACAAGCAACGTTACATTCTGCCATTTCAAGGGGAGGGATGCACTGTTCCAGGACGCTGGGGGCCACTTCATTTCCTCCGGAGATAGTCCGAGTAGCTCGCCCCAGCGTCGAATTACGTTGGGCGGGACACTCGGCGTCGCAGCGTCAGCTAGCTGCCGAGATGTCCACGCCTTTATCGATTGTGTCCTGCCGCCTATAGTGCAGGACACGGTCCATTTTCCCTGCTCGCTACTGTCCCTGGCATTCACAAGGAAGGGCAGCACTGGGGCGAGGAAGGTTATCAAGGCCCACAGAAGCTTGTCGTGGGACTGCACGATCTCCTGCAGCGTCAAGCGGTCGTGCCTTTTCATACAAGTGCTCCTTGTGCCCGCCGGAACGTGGATGTTTACCCAGTTGGAGACTGACTCGTGCAACCAGGCGGAGTAGTTCCCTGGGAGGCAGGAGATCCAGGCGTTCTCCCGAACCGCAACAAAGATGCGTCGCAGCATAGAGCCACAGTATGGTCTTCTGCAGACGCGCGCAGACAGAAACGACAAAAGTCCGTCGAATCCGCAGGCTCGTTGGGCCAGGAGGCGTGCTGGAACGCACCAAGGCGTGTCCCACAATTCCGCCGCAAGGGCGAGAGTCCTGAACCTAAGTTGTAGTTCAATCGCCTGCACGCGTTTGATGGCCACGCTGCACGCTTTGATTGTTGGGCGTGGCACGACCTTCCCCTTGCCCTTCACCACTTTCGCCGGTGCGGGCGCGGTTTTTTTGACGATTTTTACTTTTCGGGTGACCAGCTGCCAGCCTTCCTCGTCCACAGTCTTTTCCGGGAGCTCCTGTACCGAGTCCCTTTCCTGCTGCTCGACTTTTGTCGGAGCCGACGGCTGATCCCCTTTTGTGGGGTTTTTCACTATTTTTGCCTTCCCTTCCTTCTTTTGCAGAAGTTTCGGCGTTTGACCGACCTTCATCGAGCACAGCACTTTGGTGTGGCCCTCCGCGCCTCACGTTGGACAAACCGCGTCCGGGCACCGCTTTTTCAAAAGCCCGAACGACTTACAGTTTCCACAAAATTTAGGTTTCCCCACAAACCAAATGTCGACGAACTCGTCGCCAATTTGGAGCTTGTGGGGAAGCTGTACGCTTTCTCTAAGCGTCACGCGCGCGCCTACTCGCCCACTGAACGCACCGTTCACTCCGAAGGTGTTGGGCTTTCCCCACATCGCGAAAACGCTAGCGAATTTTTCGAGTTCAGCGCGGATGACGTTCTCATCCATCCGCACTGTTGTCCCTGTTAGGTGGACCACAATGGAGGGGTCCACCGTGTGTTGGAGTAAATTCCTGCCCTCAAATTGTACGGGCGTGCAGAGCATCTTGTGGGTAAGAGCTGCATCCTTGCAGATAAGCTCCGCCAACTGCCCTCCGCTCCGTATGGACAGGCAAAGAATTTCATGGTCGGCAATGCCCATCTTTTTGATGGCATTGCAGAACTTTCGCGCCCTTAACGGGGAATATAAATTTCCTACTCTGTACAGAAGGGCCGGATTGTAGCCCTCCTCGATGTGGGATTGTATCTCTGTGGCGACATCGGGCGTTTCCGCTGCTGCCACCGCGCTCCAGGCCCTCGCCGTAGTGGCGGGTTCAGAAGTAGTGGTGGGGCGTGATCCCACCTCCTTTGGCTTGGGAGGCGCGGTTTTCCCGCCTCCATCACTTGAAACTGCGGCGCTCACAGGCATCTCTGCCTGTCAACGGCCGCGAAACACACACGAAACCCTAGAAAAAAAAAACTCTCTATCCACGAAGCGCACAACAATTGCTTCCGCCGTTTGCCGTTTCCTAAGGCGCTACTACTGCTCGTTGTATGCAAGGGAGCCGACGGAACGCAGTCTCTCGCAGCTGCTTCTGCCGGCAGATTCGATTGCGGTCGAGGAGGTGGCACGTGTCACTCTTGACTTGCCCTTCACGGCGGAAGAAGTATCTTCCGCCATAGCACGCCTGAGGAGGCGTAAGGCGCGTGGGGAGGATGGCCTGCCCGCAGAGTCCTTTGAGTGCTTCGCGGCAAAGCTCGCCCCCTTGGTGCTGAGCCTTACCTCGCTGATCGGTGAGACGGGAGATGTTCCCGCTTCTTTCCGTTCAGCAAAGGTGCGGCTCCTGCCGAAAGGCGGGGATTTGCGTCACCACAGCAAATGGCGTCCGATCACCTTGGTGAATTCGGAGGTCAAGCTGTTCTCCTAGCTATGGGTTTGGCGCCTGGGAAAACTCGCGGAGTCCTTGGTAAGACAGGAGCAGACGTATGCTGTTTTGGGGCGGTCCATGGACGCGAATCTCTTGTTCGCGCTAACATGGTTCGAGTTGCAGCAGCGCGTTGCGCAGCAGAGCCAGGCAGTCGAAATCGCCGCTGTCAAAGGTAAGCGGCGGTGTTAAAGGCACGTTGGAACGCCGGGAGCCTTAGCGGTCGGCGTCGATCTCTGCAAAGCGTTCTACAGCGTAAATCAGGACCTCCTTCTGGAGCTTCTGGGACGCATAGGCCTCCCGACGCACCTCATCGCCTACTTGTGCTTTTGCTTGCGCCACGCTTTATGCTGTATCTCTTTCAACGGGCGCCACGTGTACGCCATTCCCATACGGCGTGGTATCAGGCAGGGAGACAGCACAATCCCCCTTCTCTTCAGCATCTTCTTTGAGCTGGTGGTGAGGGCGTACAGGCTGACGCTGGCCAACCTGCAGAGCTCCTGCCAGGGAACACCGGCCGTGGCCGCCTATGCTGACGACCTTCTGCTGCTGCCCATGTCCACCCCGGCGTCCAGGATAGAGGACTTCTTCGAACTCATTCGTCGGGGAGCGGGCCTCAGCGTCAACAGGACGGAATCACCCGTTGTACCGGTTGGCTCTACGTGAGAGGGGCAGTCCGACTGGATCCGCCTGGGGATCCCCACGGGCATTTGTTTGCAGTACCTCGGCGTTCCCTTGGGCGCCTTCTGTCCAGCAGAAGCGTGGTCGGACTGCCTTCACAAGGCCGAGACTGCTCTGGGCCCGTTCCAAGGCGGCAGGTTTCTCCTGTCGGAACGGGCCTTCGTGTGGAACATTTTCGTTGCCCCCCTCCTCCGTCCCCTCTTTTTATTTTGTCCCCCTCCCTACTCGGCTAAGCGCCGGGAGCAACGCCTGTTGCGTAACGCCCTGTGGGGACCGGCGAGGTCCAGGATACGCCTGAAGGACTTGGCGGCTCCTCGGCGGGATGCAGGATTGGGCATCCTGACGCTGGAGCAGATGGGACTGCTAGTGCTGTTCCGCATGCTGGCGCTTTGTGCCCAGCTCTGGACTACTCCCTGGTGTGCTCCAGCGCGGCTGCTGCTGCGGAGCTGCACGGGTGGCGACGGACTACGTTCGTTGCATCTGCGCACGGAGCGCGCCCAGAAAGGATTCGGCTTCCCTTTGAAGGAGCTCGCCACGCTTCTGGGAAAGCATCAGTGTATCTCCTGCCGGCCGAATTACTTCAACGCCTGGAGTCAGGAAGCCTTATCGTCCTGGGCAGCGCAACAGGATGTATCCCGTTTGGAACTCCGTCGCGTGAAACTTTCCCCATACTGTCCAGTGGGGAAGGTGCTGGAAGATCAGGTCCAGTGGACACACCTAGCCGCTACGCCACTCGGCAAAGCACTGTGTGCACTGATGGTGCGAGATGACAGTGACCTGCCGGCGAGGTGGGAGCTCACAAGTGAAATCGCAGGCGAAACCCGACTGCTGGGCGGCTGGCGGACTTGCGAAGTGGCAGACGCTGCCACACCTCGCCTTCGTGACAAGAGACTTCTCCAGTGCAGTGAGCTCCTCGGGGTGCCCACCGATTAACTTGTGGTCCCTTCTGCGTGTTTGGACACGACTCTCTTCCCCCTTCGGTGGAAACAGTACGCTTTTCTGCTGGTGCATTGGGGTTTGTACTGCAACCAGCAAGCGCACCTGATTTCCGAGGGAGTTGCTTCCCCGAACTGTGCCCAATGCGCAGCGTTGGAATCGCTTCCGCATTTGCTGTTTGAGTGCGGTGCCCTCCAGGATCTGTGGCAGCGGCTGTCTTCAGCGCTCCTGCATCCCGGACACACCGCACTCGATAGGATGCGCCGCTTCTACACGCGTGGCGGTCATTCTCTTGCAGCGGTCGTCGCAATCATCAGCTGCGTCCGCGCCATTGTCAGGGCCTGCCACGTTTTGCAGATGCGAGCAGTCCCAACATCGGTCCCGACACCGCAGCCTGCAACCTGGAAATGGCTCTCGGGTGGCCACACCTGTGAGCAGAAGTGAGGACGTAGATCGGCGGCATTCACCGCCGGTTCTGAGAACAGGAACGGTTAGACTGTATACGTCTATCCCCGCCCTCGCATTCAATTTATTTATTTATTGTCCCACCCCCTCCCGTTTCGAAATCTCATTGTACCCGGCCTACGTTCCGGGAAATCTACTCCCCATTTTCTGTTCTTCTTGCCTGGGAACACAGTTCCCAGTTGACATTATGAATTAACGTCCCGGCGCAACCGGGTTATAAACGACAACGCTGCATTTTTTTATCGGCTGGCTTGCCTGCTGTTTTTTCTGGCGGTAAGCGAGCTTTTTCTCTAATCTCCTCTTCTTCTTTGATTTTTTCGCCGTTGCCAATTGCCACCCATTCTCCTGGCTAGTTCCCTCGACTTGTTCGGCGTTCTTGGCCGGGGTCTTGGGTGCAGCCTGGGCGTTGGGCGCGGGTGGCACAGCCTTCGCGGCAGCTTTCGCCTCCAGCCTTTTCTGCAGAAGCCGGGCGCGTTTTTAAGCTTTCTCTTGGAAACCACCCGCACTGCTTCTTTAGGGCACACCTCCCTCGTGTGACCCATTGTGCCGCATATTTAGCACTGCACGTTGGGACACCTTTTTGAGGTGGACGGACGTATTGCAGAAGCCACAGTATTTCGGCTACTCCACATACCAGAGGTCGACGGTTCGGCCTTCGACCACCAGTTTGTGGGGAAGAGTGCAGCCCTCCCGAACGGTAACGCGCGCAGCCGTGAGACCATGTTGCAGCCCCGTGTAGTCCTCGAAGGGACTAACTTTCGTCCACTGCGCGTGGACCGTTCCGAACAGTTCCAGAGCGGCGCCAACCTTTTCTTTGCGCATTCGCGCTGTTAAGCCTAACAGGTGGACCACCATGCTGCGGTCCGCCGTAGTGGAGAGGAGCCTGCGCGTCCCCATCACAACGAAGGTTTTAATTCGTCGTTGGGCCAGCTCTGCATGTTTGCAGATGACCTCAATGTACTGACCCCCGCTGCGGGTGGTCATAGCGCTTAGCTCCTCCTCCTTCACATCGAGAGCGCTCATGCCCTTCGAAAAGGCGTGCTCCCTCTCTAAAGAATAAAGGTTGCTTACGTTGTAGAACAATGAGGGTTTGTACCCCTCCTCTACATAGGCCGAGAATTCCGCCGCGGCTAGAGGCGATGGCGCCCACACAACGGCGCTCCACGCCCGCGCTGCAGCGGGGACCGATTCTGTGGGGGCGGATGCCCCCACCTCCATCGCCTCTGGTGGCGGCGTTGCCGCTTTTCCCTGGCCATCCCTGGTGGTCGCGTCAGGCATCGCTGCCTGATCGACCACCGAAACACACGACGCTTCCACTGGGGGAGACTTCCTGGCACAAGGAGCACCGAGAAAACACGTCTACCTTGGAGCACGCAAGGCGTTCGACTGCGTAAATCAGGATCTTCTGCTGGAGCACCTGGAATGCCTCGGTTTCCCGGTGCACCTCGTGGCGTATTTGCGCGCTTGCTTTCGCCACGCGCTCATTTCTTTGCCTTTCAACAGCTGCCACGAGTACGGCGTACCGGTGCGCGAAGCTTCAGGCAGGGCGACAGCTTAAGCCCGTTGCTCTTCAACATCTTCTTTGAGTTGGTGCTGATGGCGTACAGGCTCACGCTGTCCAGCCTGCCGAGCTCTTGTCCAGGAACGCCGTCCGTGGCGGCCTATGCTGATGACCTGCTTCTCCTCTTACCCATGACCACTCTGGAGTCCAGTCTTGAGTATTTCTTCGAGCTGATTCACCGGCGAGCGGGCATGAGCTTAAACCGGAGCAAGAGCGTGGTCGTTCCTATTTGTGCGGCGTGGGATAGGCAGTCCGACTGGATCCGCCTGGGTATCTTGACCGCTTCGTCCATCCAATATCTGGGCGTTCCGCTGGGTAACAACAGCCCAGAGGAAGTGTGGTCGGACTGCCTTCAAAAGGCTACGAGTACTCTGAGCCCGTTCCACAATGGCAGGTTCCTCCTGTCGTAGCGGGCCGCGATATGGAACAGAATCGTTGCCTTCCTCTTGCGCCCCCTGTTTGCCCGCCTTCCTACTCGACCAAGCTACAGGCGCACAGCCTGTAGAGAAACGCTCTTTGTGGACCTGCGAGATCCAGGATCCGCCTCACAGACTTGGCGGCTCCGCGTCGGGATGCTGGCTTAGGCTTCCTGATGCTGGAGAGAATCGATCTGAAGGTGCAGCTTCGGATGTTGGCCCTTTGCGCCAACCCTTGGTCCACTCCTCGATGCGCTTCCGCGCGCCTTCTCCTGCGGCGCTGCACCGGCAGCGATGGAATGCTTTCGCTGCGGCCGCATACGTAGCGCGCTACAAGAACTTTTGTTTCCCGTTGAAGCACCTCTACTGGCCCCTAGCAGCTCAGGAATGGATCTCCTTCTGCCCAACGAACTTTCAAGCATGCAGCAGAAACCGATGCACGGCTGGGCAAAGCACCAAGATGTTTCCCTCCTGGAACTCTGTTGCGTTCACCTCTCCCCGTACTGCACAGTGGATGAGGTCTGCAACAGCCAGGAGAAGTAGACTTGCCTGGCCCTCACCCCCCTCGCCGACGCGCTGTCAGCCCTCAGGGCAAGAGATGACAGCGGCGAACCTGCGAGATGGGAGGTCGCCTGCATCATTGCAGGAACAACGCGACTTATTGGCGTCTAGAGGACTTGCGAGCTGGCAGATGCCTCCACGCCTCTTCACATCCCGCAGGGACTTCTTCGGTGGAGTGAACACTTGAGTGTGCCCCTTGAAGAACTTGTAGTTTCTTGCTCTTTTTAAAAAAACTTCTGTGTTCCCCCTATCGTGGAAACAGGACGTCATCATGCTGGTGCATTGAGGTATTCACTCCAACCAGCGAACGATCCTTGTTTCCGGGGCAGTTGTCTCCCCAAACTGCAAGCGGTGTAGGGAAGTGGAAACGCTCTTGCACCTGCTCTTGGACTGCGGTGCCCTCCTACGACTTTGGCGGAGGCTGGCTCCATCTCTCCTGCACCAGACGGACACCGCGAGAGACTTGATGCGCCGTCTCTTCACGCTAGGCGGCCTGTCTCTAGGTGCTGTTGTTGCAGCCGTGTGTTGCACCCGCGCCATCGACAAGGCCCACCGAGAGTAGGTGAAGCTGGCCATATATCGTCAGTCCATTGGATTAGCCAGGGCAAGCATGTGGTCGGCTGCCGAGTGGGCCCATGTGTCAGAGGACGTGAGGAGAGAAATCATCGGTATCCATCGCCAGTTTTGAAACGAAGGAACGGCCAAACCAAACACCCCTGTCCGCTGCCCTCCATACTTTTTTTTTTTTTCATTAGAGTGTATTTCTGTTCTCTTCCCTCCTGTTCCGTACTTTCGGCATACCAACCTGCGTGTCGGGGATCCCACCCCCTTTGTCTCTTGTTTTTCCTTGTCCAGGAACTCTGTTTCCTGACAGTTTTTTAATAAACGCCCCGGTGCAATTGGGTCATCAAGAGCCGACCATCCGCGATCGACTCGATCTCCTGGACGTCTTCCGCGGTGATGACATGGACCTCCTGCAACAGGGCCAGGTCTAGCTCACGCAGGGTGTTCTTTGTAGCTCGCCTGTTTTCGTCGTCGCGCAGCTCCTTGGCATTCCAACAGGCCGCGCGAATATGACTGCGACTGACGACCCCTAGTGTTAATCCTGGGAAAATGGCGATGCGGCGTCCAGTGGAAGCGACGCACGTTGCAGGGTAAACCCCAGTGCAACAGCAGCAGCATCGACTCTTGCCACTTAAGGGTCAGGATCCTGTATTCATTCCATGCCGGGGGCCACTTCGCCTCATCCCTGGGGATGGCGAGCAGCTCGCCCCTTCTCAGTATACCACGCGGCTGGACGCTCGTGGTCGTGGCGTCCGCCAGTTCTCCTGTTTTCCAGCCGCTTATAAACTTCTCCCTGCCTGCGATTCGGCAGGAGAATTGCAACCTTCGCATCCGGCTGCCGTGAAGCGCCTTCGTCAGCAAGGGCATCGCCGTAGCAAGGGGTGTCGTATCGGCCCAAGTGTTGCTCGCGGGAAACTCCAGTATTTCTTCCAGAGTGCGGCAAGCGTATATGCTGCAGCGCAGGCGCTTGCAAGATTCATCACTCCGCAGGTTAATAGCAGCCCAGGTGCCAGCGGTTTCCTCCAGCCAGGCGGAGAATTTGGCAGGGCTGCAAACCATCCAGCTGTTCTTTGCCAGGGTTCCCATGCGCCCGAGCAGTAGGCCGCATCTTCTGATCTTCCGGCCAGGGAACAGAAGAAAAGATGCGAGTTCTTCGTACCTCCACACACGCCTGGCGAGTAGGCAGGCCGGAACGCAGGAAGAGGTGCTCCACGACTTCGCTGCGATAGCGAGGGTGCGCCATCGCAGCTGTACCTCCAAGCGCTCCAGCTTTAGGAGGCCAAGACCACCATCCCGAAGCGGAGCGCATAAGTCCCTGAAAGGGACTCAAGGATTCACATTGCCCAAAAGGGCAATATAGAGGAAGTCCTTCGTCCTCTTCTTGACTTCAACGGGGAAGGGGCAAACAAAAAGCAAGGGACCGAGGATAGGGGCGGTGAAGGAGTTTCAAACCACGGCCCGTAACTGCAAGTGAAACTTGACTTCCAGGAACGGGCCGATTGCCGACTCGACTTTTCGGAGGCAGCCGGACCACTATTCCGCAGAGGAGTAATCCGCAAACGGCACACCAAGGTACTTGACGTACCTCGTCATGGGGATCTTCAAACGGACCCAATCCTGCTGACCTGACCACGGCGCATCTACTGGCACCACCGTCGTCTTCGCTTGGTTCACCTGTAGTCCTGTCCCGCGGCTAAGCAGATCGAAGAAATCCCCGACCGCCTTCGCCGGGGTGGACATAGGTAACATGAGTAGAAGATCGTCGGCGTACGCTGCTACGGCGGCCGTGCCGAAGCACGAGCTCAGCAAGGGGGCACAGTTGCCCTGTACGCTCTCAGCACCAATTCAAAGTAGGTGCTAAAGAGCCGGGGACTGAGACTATCGCCCTGCCCTATGCCCCGTCACACCAGCAAGTTATACACCTTCTGACTGCTAAAAGAGACGGTAACAATCGCATGTCGCCAGCAGGAGCGCAGGTCGGTTATCAAGGTGGTTTTGAGGCCCATACGACCCAGGAGCTCCAACAGAAGCTCCTGGTCCACGCAGTCGAACGCCTTTTGGAGATCGACCGCGATCACTAGGGCCCTCTTCCCTGCCCGGATGTCCCTTCCCTGTCCTACTGACGGTCCCAAACTGGGGTTGCAAATTTTCCCGTTCACTTCCTTCTCAGTCCGCTGCACTTGACACCATGTGCTCGCGAAGAAGAGGTTGTCCTCCATACTTCGCCCGGGAACAGCGTAGGTCTTCTCCGGACTAATCATGGAATTGGACACCTATCCCGGTCACAGCCCGGCAATCAACTTGGCGTCCGTGTTCACAATCGTGATCGGACACCAGTTGCTAAGTTTCCTGAGTTCTGCTCCCTTCGAAATCAGCCTCACCCTGGCTGACCGAAACGTGGCGGGAACATCGCCTTCTTCTCGGATTAGCCTTGTCAACTCGAGAACCAGAAGTGCCAGCTCTGCCGCGAAGCACCGGAAGAACTTCGCGGGCAAGCCGTCCTCCCCTGGAGCCTTACGTCTCTTGAGCCTTCTGATACCGGCAAGAATTTCGCCGGTGGTGAAAGGTTTTTCGAGGCCGGTCTTCGGGGATGGGGTGAGGAACGACAGGAGCTATCCGCACGCCCGTCGTTCTTTAACAAGCCCAACGTCAGTCGCCTGGCAGAGTTCAAGGCTGGAGCAGAGAGGCAGGCCTAGCAATCCAAGTATGCCTGCTTACTGGACGAAGAAGACCAGGAGCACTTTACTCCAGCGCAGGTTTTTCACCCGGGTGAGTCGGGGCATGCATTACTAAAATTTGTGCAATTAGAAAAAATTCTATGATAAAGTCTTAATTTGTTAAATAAAGTGTTTTTTTTTTTTTTTCCTTTCTTCAGTCTGGAAACGTGGCCCGACTGTCTTGAAGCACTTGTCCTTACCGACCCGAAGGCCGATAAGGTCCTCCACACTAGCGAAGGGGCGGGAAAAAAGTAAACAAACAAAAAAAGAAAATGCCTGGGGGGTAATGTTCTCCGGGTGGAAGAGGGAAGGGAAGGAATCATGGTACGCCGTGAGGAGGCCTCTGCATCCGGTCACGGATGCGGACGAGTGCCTGTAAATGTTTTCCAAGTCGGCGCCAACGGCAGGCCTTCTTCAAGGAGATGGTTGCCCAGTGGATGACATTCAGATTGGCATGTCCTCTCCTTGACGCGGTCCACTTCTCCAGTATTCCGCGTATGCAACAGAGCACTGCTACACACTTGGAAGCTGGCAAGGCGTCCCGCATCAGGAGTCGAAAGATGTTCTTCGGGTCGCCCCGCGGAATGTTCAAGATCAACGAGAGTCGGTCCCACATATCGCAAAGAAGAACGCACTCAATGATCAAGTGAGAAAAGGTATCTCTTTCCCCACAGTCTGTGCACTTAGCATTCACACTCCCCGATGTCCAGTGAGACAAGCGCGCTCTGCTTAAAAGTCCCCAATGGAGCAGAAGCAACGCCGTCTCCTGCCACTGCAGGGGAAGGGTGTTGTTATCTCACGACGCCGCAGGACACTTCACCTCCTCCGGAGGTACTTCGAGCAGCGCGCCTCAGCGTGTAAGTCCATTCGGCAAGACAATTGGAGTACTAGCGGCCGCTACTTCCTGGGACGTCCGGGCCTTCAATAATTTTTTCCTACCTCCGATGAGGCAGGACACTTCCCACGATGCCTCCTGCTGGCTGTTCCGAACTTCCCTGAGGGAGGGCAGCACTGGAGCAAAGGGGGTAAAGGAGGCCCACAGAAGCTTCCGTGGGTTGCTGACGATCTCCAGCAGTGGCTGACGAGCGTGCCTGCCTCTACGGAGGCAGGAGAAGTCCTCATCGCTGGGGCCGTTGATTTTAGCACATGCGGGAACGGATTCCTGGAGCCAGGTTGTCCAGTCAGCAGGGTTGCAGGAGATCCACGGATTGTCTCTGAACAGGGCAACCAAGTCCCGCAGCTGAAAACCACAGTGATTAAGTCTGCGGTCGTTGGCTACTAGGATTGAGGTCAATCCATGGCAGCCGGATGCCCTGTGAGCCAGAAGTCTTGAAGGTGCATACCAGGGTGCGGTCCAGTACTTTGCCACAAGGGCAAGTTTACGGAATTGCAGCTGTCGCTCCATGCGCTCCTGCGTCAGGAGACCCAGACCACCGTCCCTGCGCTGAGCGCACAGATCTTCAAGACGTACGTGAAGCCTCCGATTGCCCTTGAAGGCTTTTCTAATGAGGCCCCTTGTCCTTTTACGAATTTGTGGAGGTATGGGGCATACGAAAAGTAAAGGGCGGAGAAAGTTGGCCGCAAAAGCGTTCCATACCGTGGCCCGTTCCTGCAAGTAAAACTTGCCGTTCCGGAACAGGCCGATCGCCAACTCCACCTTTTGGAGACGGTCGGACCAGGCTTCTGCAGCGCAGAAGTCCCCCAACGGAACGCCCAGATTCTTTAAGTAACCGTCCCTGGGGATCCCCAAGCGGATGCAGTCCGATCGTCCTGCCCGCGACGAGTCCGAATAAATGATGGACGACTTCGCCCTTCTTACCTCGAAGCCCGTCCTGCGGTTCAGCAACTCAAAAAAATCTTCAAGCTACGATGCCGGAGTGGATCCGGGCAGCAGAAGCAGCAGGTCGCCGGCATAGGTCGACACGTCAGGCGTGTCAGGACATGAGCTCGCTAGGGATGCTAAAGTTTCCCTGTATGCTCTCAGCACCACCTCAAAGTAGATGCTGAAGAGCAGGGGGCTGAGGCTGTCACCCTGCCGGATGCCACGACCAACCGGCACGTCCAACACGTGCCGGCCGCTGAAATTAATATTGATGAACGCGAAGCGCCAGCAGGAGCGCAGGTATGCCAGGAAGACGGCCGGAAATTCCAAGCGTTCGAGGATCTCCAGGAGGAGCTCCTAGTAGACGCAATCGAAGGCTTTACGTCGGTTAGAGCGGACGTGTTTTCTCGGTGCTCCTCGTGCCGGGAATTGTCCCTAGGTGTAGGCTTCGTGTGTAGTGGTGGTCGATTGGGCAGCAATGCCTGACACTACCACCAATGCGTGTCAGGGGGCGGTGGCAACGTCGCCTCCTGAAGAAATGGAGTGCCAGGTGGCGGCGGCAACGTCGCCTCTAGAAAAGTTGGAGTGCCAGGGGGCGGCGGCAACGTCGCCTTCAGTGGCGAAGGAGGTGGGGGCGTCCGCCCCCACACAACCGGTCCCCGCTGCAGCGCGGGCGTGGAGCGCCATCGTGTCGGCGGCATCGCCTGTAGCCGCGGCGGAATTATCTGCCTATGTAGAAGAGCGGTATAACCCATCACTATTCTACAAGGTAGGAAATTTGTATTCTTCTGAGAGTGCGCGCGCCTATTCGAAGGGGATGCGCGCTCTCGATGTTAAAGAGGAGGAGCTCTGCGCTAAGACCATTCCTAGCGGGGGGCAGTACGTAGAGGTGATCTGCAAACACGCAGATCTGCCCAACGTCTTCTCAAAAGCCCCGTGGTGTTGGGGACACGCAGGCTCCTTCGTATTAAGGAGGACCACAGTATGGTGGTCCACCTTTTAGGAGTTACCGCGCGGATGCGGAATGAACAATTACGCGCCGCATTGGGAAAAGAAGGCACGGTACATGCAGTATGGACCAAGCCTAGTCCTTTCGAGGACTATATCACAGTTCAGTGCGGACTCACGGCTGCCCGTGTAACCGTTCAGAAGGGCTCTACCCTTCCCCACAAACTGGTGGTCGGCGGAGAAAGCGTCGACCTCTGGTACGTGGGGAAGCTCAAATACTGTGGCTTCTGCAACACGTCGGGACACCTCAATAGGAGGTGCCCCAACGTACAGTACCAGGTATGCGGGACAATGGGGCACACGCAGAAGGTGTGCCCACAAGCACCTGTGCGCGTGGTGTCGGCAAGGAATGCCAAAAAATGAGTCTTTGCGATCGCAGTCGATATGCGTAAATCTTTCGATTTTAACCCGGATTTCTCCAGGACGTTTATTTAAAAATAAACTCCACAATAAAATGTCAGTGGCTGCAGCGATACTGCAGCCAAGCTCGAAGAACCACGACGTGGCTGTTGGTCGCGGCATCCGGCAGGGAGACAGCCCCAGCCCCCTACTCTTCAGCATCTACTTTGAGTTGTTCTTAGATCATACAGTTAGACTTTGGCAACTGTGCCCAGCTCGTGTTCCGGCACGCCTGCCGTGTCGGCCTATGCGGTTGACCTTCTACTCCTTCTAGCCGCGTCCTCCCAGGCATCGGCGCTCGAAGAATCCGTCGAGTTGCTGCGCCGCGGGACATGCCTCGAGGTGAACAGGACGAAATGGCCGATCATCTTTTTTGACTCGTCGCGGGCAGGAGGGCCGGACTGGATCCGCTCGGGGATCCCCACGGGCAGGTACATCAAGTACCCTGGCGTGCCGTTTGGGGACTTCTGCGCTGCAGAAGCCTGGTCTGACCATCTCCAAAGGTGCAGTTGGCGATCGGCCCGTTCAGGGACGGCAAGTTCTACTTGTGGTTACGGGCCGCGCTGTGGAACGCCTTTGTGGACCTCTCCTTCACCCTCTACTTTTTGTGTGCGCCTCCCTCCCCAAATTAGGACACGGAGAAGGGGTTTCATCAGGAAAGCCCTTTGGGGAAACCAGAGGTCCCGCGTCCGACTAAAAGATATGGATGTAGAGGAGCGACCCAGGCGCCCAGTGATCCCTGCCCTGCCCCCTCCACTCTCTTATATAACTGTTTTGCTCCCCGTTATTTCTCTTTTTGTTTCTGTTTGTTCTAGTTTTCCCTCGGTTGTTTGCGCCTCGGTAATGGACCTAACCGGCATATGCACCGGCAACCGACACGTCAACCAAGCTTGGAAAACCAAGTGTTTCCCCACAACAAACTTTTGAAAGAATTTATTAACTGATTCTGTAAGGATTAGATTAATGAATGCCCGGCATATCCGGGTGACAAACTAAAAGATATGTGCGCTCCACGGAGGGACGGTGGACTTGGTCTCCTGACGTTGGAGCGCATGGAGCCTCAGCTCCAACTAAGAAAACTTGCCTTTGCGGCAAAATATTGGACAGCACCATGGTGTGCGCCCATACGACTCCTCGCTCATAGGGCAACCGGCTGCGATGGACTGACTGCAGTCCTCGTAGCCAACGACGGTAGATTGTACCATTGTGATTCGCAGCTACGGGAATTGGTGGCCCTTGTGAGGAGAAACCCGTAGATCTCCTGTATCCCCGCAAACTGGACTATCTGGCTCCAAGAGTCCGTTTCCGCGTGAGCAAGAATCAGCGGCTCCAGCGAGGTGGAATTCCGTCGCTTTCATCGAGGCAGGAACGCTGGCCAGCCCCTCCGAGAGATCGTATCAGACCCACAAAAGCTTTTGTAGGCCGCATTCACTCCCCTTGTCCCCGTCCTGCTCTTCCTTATAAAAGTCAGGGACAGCCAAGAGGACGCTTGTTTCGAAGTGTCCTGCCTCATCGGAGGCAGGAAAAAACCAATGAAGGCGTGGACGTTCCGGGAACTAGCGAACGCTACAGCCCCGAGTGTCCCGCCAAATGGAATTGTGTGCTGGGGCGAGCTGCTCGACATGGCTCCGGAGGAGGTGAAGTGGCCCCCGGCGTCTTGGGACAGTGGCACCCTCCCTTTGGATTGGCAAAAGACCGCGCTGCTTGTGCTCCATTGGGCACTTTTGAGCAGAGCACGCCTGTCTCACTGGACATTAGAGAGATTGGATGCTCATTGTACAGGGTGTGGGAAAAGGGAGACCTTCCCCCACTTACTCATCGAATGTGTTGCCCTCCGCCGAACGTGGGATCGACTCTCTTCGGCCATAAATGTTGCGGTGAGCGACCCTAAAACATTTTCCTTTGGCTCTTGATGCAGAACTCCCTACCAGGTGCCGCATATGTTGCAGTTCTCGGCTGCATACAAGGAATATTGGACAAGTGGAACGCGTCGATAAGAGGCCACAGCAGTCGGAATGCCATCCACTGGGTGGTCATCTCCATGGAGAAGGCTTCCCGTTGGCGCCGGCTAAGGAAAATTTCGCCAGCACTTGTTCGCATCCGGAACCAGATGCAGAGGCCTCCCCTCGACGCACAGTCATCATTTCCCTTCCCATAAACAATGTCCCCTAGGCGTTTTTCTTGTTTTTTTTGTGTATTTTTCTTCCTTTTTCGCCACCTGAGCCGATGAATTAAGGAACATCAAATGAGATTGCTCGGCGAAAAAATCTCCGCTGTAGAAGTTCTATCTCCTTCCGTGGAACTTTGCAAAAATGCGACTGCGAGCTCTGATAGTGTGCCCAACCCTTACTAACAGCGATTTGTTAACGCCTTCCTCCGACTATTCTACCAACTGACAGTGTGCATCCGCGAAGAGCGATTACCCTTATTCTTTACGGAAACAGGAAGAAACTCATGCCAATAGGTGGTGATCTGACTGAAGTTACCTAATGGATAACAATCTTTTTTTATTGAATTAAATTTGGTAACAACTGCAAAAACGTTCCCGCTGGCTCTGCCTGCTGTTCCAGCATTTCGAATATGATTGACGATCTGATGTTTACTTCGTAATGACTGGTCTTGGGATTGTGGTCGCTCTATAATGTAAAGCATGGGGTCGCCCTCATCGTCAGGTGGATGAACAGTCCGTGATTCCATTAAATATCCCTGCTTGCCCTAATGCAGCAGGAAACACATAGCTTCCTCAAGTTTTTTCCGTTGTTCTCTTTAATTCCTAGTAGTCGTAATGCGCTCTATTTCTTGGGATCGCACGATCCTAAGGATTACAGGATGAGAGCTTGAACGATGGCAGCTTTGCCGTACTGCTTGATGGTGTGGATTAGAATTGGATACTTTCCTTCTTCCTTTTTCCCTGCATCCGTGAACACGTTTTCCTTGCGTTTGAATGTGCAAGTCTTGCAACGTCAATTATAAAGGAGTTTCCATGTTTTTTAAAGGTAAATGTTACGCCGAGGATAAAACGATAATTGGCAAACCGGAACCGAGTGGTTGACAAAGATCTGAAACAACCCTTGAGTGAAACCATGCCGCTGCTCATTGCTCCGGTCGAATGGTAGCCGGAGGCTAAATGTCGGACAATTCAAGTGGGGTCAGTCTACCATCATCGAGTACAGCCGTTACGACGATGAAGACCATGGCTGGGCTTCACCGACAATCAGGTGTTCGACACCTACCTATCACGAGATGGTGCTGAAGATATCGGGAGAACTGGACCGCTCAGCATACTCGTAAGAACACTTTTAAAGAGGCTTCTTTTACTCCATTTATATACACAGCCTTACATTTGTTTTCCTCTTTTCAGTAGTTGAGAAAATGGAATAGAGGAAGTTTTCCGTTTGAGTTGTTGGATTCACCACCTAGTTAGCCCTGAACACCACAGTTAAATGCGAGGACTGTCTATGAGCATCTCACAGAGCTTTCTCGTTGTTGAACAAGCCTAGAGCCTGACTACGACTCAAATCAGACGAGAAAGAGGATGGATCATTATCGACGCGACACAGAGATAGAAATACGCGCTGGAGCAGAAGCACCAACTAGAGTTCCTGTATCGAAGCAAGGAACTCTGGAAGCTAAAATTCATCTTTGTAATTCCCTGGCAGCTCCCCATTCCTAGTAACACGAGAAGCTGGATGTGACAGTGGCCTGGATTTACCTTGAGAAAATTTGATCAACGGAGACGCGATGGCTACCATCATCACTATCGCGTGCTTAAGTACATCGAGATGGTGGGGGAAAGGATTTTACAGCATACGCGAATTGTAAAAAAGCGACAGGAACAACGCGTGGTCCAGGATGAACAAGAAACACCTTCATCATGTCAAACGTGAAGACGATCGAGACACCGATGCTCTCCAGAAAGTTCCCAATCGCTACGGAAACGACTCCGTCAATACCTTAGCGTTTAAAACGACGTTCGGGAGGAGTGAGCTGCCTCCAGACATCCAAGATGACCTCCGGGTGTTCTACTACGGAGAAAGGCGAAGTATTTCCAGGATAGAATACTTTACGGGCAACCAAACAGAAGAGATTTGGAAAGAATAGGGTGACGTGGACACGGATCTTCACGACTGGACCTGTCTCAAGAAGCAACAAGATGGCAGACTCTGAAAAAGGAAATGGGACTGGCAAGGAACAAGATGATAGAAATCCAGAGGTGCATTTTTGAGACGGGGCTCCTCTTACCCGCACTACACGCATACGCAAAGCTTGCATGCGATATATAGGAGAACGAACTTAGCTGTACAGATGAACCACCTGAACTGTGTATTTTATCCGGAGCCACGTAGGCAGATGACGGCGGTTCAACTGTTCTGCTGAGGACACACAAGAACATCATTCGAATGCACGACATAATCGAAAGCGTGTGTATCGTGGCGAATTCCACCAGCCCGTTTTTAGATCCGTAGACAGGGATTTTACTCTCAATTTGGTATTGTCCACCAGGAATATCCCTCCGTCGCGGCTAAGATTTCCTAGCCTCGGATGGACAATGGGTAGCCATGCTGGGGCTGCACAAGTGCCGTACTGTTGCACAGCATGTTTACGTAACCAATGCTCCTCACGGTCATGATGGCGGGGTCTTCCTCTTGCACGCCAATGGAGTTCAGTTCGTTGACTGACAGATTCTCGTCGCGATCCCTAAAAATGTTGCTGGAAAATTTGTTGTGCTCTTTGATTCTTGAGAACCACTGACAACTGTTATGCATGGGAAAGAAAAAAAAAACTAAGAGCTTTGCAAGTACGTGAAAAGAAAACAGATAATGTTGATTTTAGAATATGTCTTATATTAAGAAATGTGATAATAGAATAATTTGATAAGAAGTCATCATGCAGTTTAAGCCAATATGGATGCTATGAAAAATGAGAATGAATAGGAAACAGCTATTTTACAAAAGTTGATCGCAGTTCTAAGAGATAATGGTATGAAGGGTACCTTCTTAGAGCTTACAAAGATCAATGTAAGACACGTACCACCGATAGGAAATGAGCTCATCAGCTTCTGGTCCTGGCTAAGATCAGGGTGTAGCGTTGATGGACTCAGTTTTCTTTTCTCATTGATAAGATTCACGGAAGACGTAATTTTTAACCAGAAACGGATAAAAGAAATGCATTCTTCTTATCGTTACGAAAGTGACTGCGGAATATTTAAATTCAACTCTGGTTGAGATCGAACTGTCCATGTGCGAAGAAAAATCATGAAGTCTCCTAAACTAATGAATAGATGATTCTCAAAGGAAAAAATCTCCACAATCGATTTTCACTTCTAGTCACTGAAAAAGCCGATAGATACAGTGATGAAGAACAAAGCAGTCCCTCTGTCGAGGTTGTCAAAAAGACCAAATTCCATGTGCTTGAAATGAACATCGTCATACACAATCGTTGATCACGTAACCAAGATCTGCTTCTATGAGAGCCTTTTGCAGATTTGATTTTATGATATGAATTCTTCATTCAAACATCATTCAGAAAAAATAACTTGATGATCTGGAACCTCGCCGTTCATAGAATGAAATCATCAACATTTTTAAGGCTGCTAAAAACATTTGGTTTCCAAAAAATGCTGTGTGTTTGAAAATCTTTACTCCATAAAGAATGTTCCATGATTTGAAATCAATCCTCATGGGGAGCAACAATTTCCATGTGCGTTAAATGAGTAGTATTGGGTTAATTTTTCATGTGAAGCTTTTGATAGAAAGTGCCGAACTCCCCTCCTTGCGGCCTCAAGAGAACACGCTGCTGCAGAAGGCAGACGAGCTTTGAGCTTGCCTACATTCCTGTTCCTAACGAGCCCTTTCATGTACCCACCATCTTTTAGTGAACACCGGTTTGCTGAACATCAATTCGCGAAACAAACTGCACAACTGCACTAGGAAACTTTATTCTCAGAAATTCCGAGTCTGCCATGACCATCCAAATCATATGCTCCTTATGTCAACCAAAACTGATGGTTGTCGAACAGGGTCGCAGTGCAAAGTGCAAGGCACTGATCCAACATTCTCTCCTGGGAACAGCCTAGAATGCAACAGGCGGTAAACAAGAAAATGGCTGCAAAAATAATCCACGCAAAGATGAACAACGAGAAATCAAAGCCTACTACTTCGAGGTAGATACTACGTTCTGTTGTTTCAGATGTGAAATAAGCAGAGATGACAATTCACAGAGCGAATCCTGTTCGGTGTTTACAGATCGTTACTTGATGACACATACTAGCCGAATGATTTAAAACCCTATAGTTTTACACATTCCTCAGAACTCGTCCATGCAAAAGCATCCATTCATCATATTTCGAAACCAATACATCCCTCCCACAAATTCAAGGAATCGGCAGCAATTGCCTGAAAGAATACCGAGGTTCAGCATCCATACACACATCATCAAATCCACACGAGAGAAGGACATACCACTGCGTGCTAGAAGGATAACGAAGGTAGCAACTATTCGACAATCCATGGAGAAAGAAAATGATGTTCTCTCTTTCAGAGGGACCCGTTACCTGAAATACATTTAACGTTTAGCAAAATGCAGAAATTTACTCACAAAAATACTAGTCTCACACGCGCTACGCAGAGAAACCTCGGAACCATAAGACATTTGGCAATTTCCAGCCGTCTTGTCGAAGAACAAATCACAAGATCCCTGAAACTGACGAAAATCAAGCAAATCGGTTAAAGATCTTTCTGGCGCCGAAGTAAAGTTGGTTGCAGGAACATCTGTAGAAACTACTGCCGAATGGAAAACCAGTAAAGTAGTAACCTAAAAAACTCAATATTTAAGAAAACCATCGCAGTGAAGACAAGAAAATAAAGCAGCAACGACAAAAACCACACGCAAGAAAGAGACATTGAAAAAAATACAAGAACTATTGCAGACAAAAAAAAAAAACGAGTTTCCAAAGCATGACTTACTTCGCAATCATCAAAAAGATCAACGGGATGTAAACGGCAAACACGAATTAAAAGAAACCAAATAACATTGAGATGTATCCGGGAGAGCAGAGAAACGAACAAGAGCAACAAATCTCTCAGAACAATTGAAACATAGTAAGAAAAGAAGTTCCATTCCCCAAGATGAAACACTTGCTCGGAATTCTCGAGGTGAAAATGAATAAATTCGATAAGCAAAGAAAGAAACGAAAAAATGAAAAAACCGAAGTACCACGAAGTCACTCAAGCACAAAGAAGAGCAGCAGCTACAAAACTAAGAAGCCCTCAAAATGAGCAGCCGAGCGATTCGTATCACAGCGCGCTGTTTCCCCTCAGATCAACGATTCAGAAAGCAATCGGAAAAAATCGTCTCGCATGCGACACAAGAAGTGAACTCCTACAAAGAACATGGTTTCAAACACCAACGACTGCTTACGAGGTTGAATAGAAGTGACAGCATCTTTTCTCTCAAAATAGCAGCCAAAACGGGCGAAAAATTCAGCAACAAATTGAGAGAAGAGCGCCGCTCCGCTGCGTTTTATACAGATTCCCTTGCAGTTTCCGCAAGCACATGGGAATTCCTCCCCCCTCCTTCTCCTAAGCTGTCCTCCCAACAAGTGCTCCTATCTCTCTCGTCATGCTGCGGAAAACAACGGATGATTCACTTTTTCACATCGGAGAACGTTCTCGGTAGACCACAGCCGTAGACAATATTCCCATTACGGAGAAATATAGCCCACAATATAGTCAACGGAATGATCTCCGAGTAAGAAAGATACCACAACGAGTTTGCAACATAAGATGGGTATCAAAAGAGTGGCGGGCTGGCTGGAGGCGATAACGCACGATAGCTTTCAAGTGTGGCAGGCAAAGTCATTGAACAACAACTTAGGCGACTTGAATAAGAAAACTGCCATAGTAGACAACAAGAAGCAAGCAGAAAGGAATTCCGGGACACCAAAGGTTGTGAAAAGTGTTTTCCTTAACATGTGAAGATCCTGCCAAAGAACGTCGAATAGGAGTAGATTTGAGAGAAACGTGTGCAGGCACAGCATGGCGGCCGTATGCCATGTGTACAATCACAGCGAATGCACCACCGGCAGTAGGCTGCAACTGCAAACAGGGAAGCATCTATTCTGGCACGAAGAAATGGTCCAGGAGACCAGGCAGGAACGCACGAAAGTTGCAAACGAAATTCGCTTTCGCAAGCCCAAAATACACATTGATGCGGAAGCAGCTCGCGCATTCTGCATGTAACGAAAATTTAAGGGGTTCCATGCGTGGCCCACACACCTTCACAAAACCATGAAACTTTGGTTTCACAATAGAAAATTGGAATCCAAAAAGCCGACGCATTTTCTTCCCCATCTTCGGAAACAAATGCGAGAACAAATCCTTCAAACGCTATCGCAGACAATAACACGTGTTTTATTAGTGAATGTTTTCGTTCTCCTGTGATGACAGCATGAAGCACTTCGCGACTATTCTCGGGAACGGTTTGCTGGAAACCATTTTCCGGAAGACGTTCGTGCAAGGGTATTGAAGGATGGAGCAACAAACAGTGAACATAGGAAATCAGTAGGAAAAATTACTGTAATGAATAAAGGGCGCCGAAGAAATCGTAGCTTCTCCCCTACTGTCCTCCTTGTGCCCTCGAGGATGCTGGCAAATCCTTACTTGCTGCTCACTATGCGCGAGAGCGTCACCGCGGTTGTTTCCATCCCATATACTTGCAAGATTCGAAGAATATGGCTGCTTTATTTTTCCTGCTTCTTTCGTCGGTGCTCCTAACGGTCACGGTTTCGCAAACGGAGAACAATACTTAGATTCCTTAGGCAAGCCAAATACGGGTTCGCTCACGCAAAGAAACAAAGAGACCGTTGGTGGATTCTCTGAAGTCCCACGATGAAGTGGAGCGTTCACGATCACGTCGGAAAGGAAGATACTCAAGAGGCAGGATCGTCATGTTTCCATTTGCCTTCCTCTGCTCCATTCTGGTGCCAGACTATTTCCCATCAACTCCTGAGATTCCTTTTCCATGGGTTGGCTGAGCACAACAGTCGCGAAGCAGAGTTTCCCCATCCCAAAAGAAGCATCGATTCGTCTCTAAACGGGGTGCGGAACTTCAATGCTCGCAACGCGATTCCGATTGATCTGCTCGACGCCGAATTCTTTCAATACGAAAGCAAACCTAGGTAAACGTTTAAGCTCTGAACGCACCGCGCAGCATTTCAACATCAGCGTCCTTATTGCGACCTAGCACTGTGCCTTCTATGCTGCGGTATGCACTTTGTCTCAATTACTACGTAGCCATCATAGCATTACAGCAAAAACAGTTGCCTGCGCTCGAATGGAGGTTATTGAGAAGTCCATTTTATCCTTCAGTAAGCAACGAGAGCAGAATTTCCTCTTTTGAGCTCCTCAGCGTACCGAACATCTATGCGTGGTCCTGAAGTGTGATTATCGTCTGCGGATGCTGGTAGCAGATTAACGCTCACCAGCTTTGGCACATTGGAAGCAGTATAGTAACTTAGTAATCGCACCATGAAAAGCAGATGACTGCGAGCAACACGCAAGCACTACGAAGAAAGCTGCTGCCAAGTATTCCAAAAAGAGCTTCAGCTATGGAAAGTGCACACAATTTGTAGTCACTTTCACAATCCCGAGTTGCGCGTCGGTATGCTGGATTGTGTATCCTGACAATGAAGCGAATCGGACTGCAGGTGCATTCCGACTGCTGGCACTGTGTGCCCTGCTGTGGACATCCCCCCTGTGTGTGCCAGCACGCATTCCCCTACGGAGATGCGCCGGCAGCGGACGACTGCTGCTGCTGTTTCCGGACTCGCAATACAGAAAGCGAGGTTTCAACTATCCTTTGCGGCAATTGGCCGCACTTCTTAAGGCCTACTCGTGTATCTCGTCAAGCCCAATAAACTTCGACGCTTGGCGGTTGGAGTCTGTTGAATGCCGGTGGGCGTTCCCAGGAATGCGCCCTGAAGTTCTTCGCGTCCACCGCCATCTTCTTCCGCGATCTTTGAAAGAGGAACTGCAGGACAAGGTGAAGTTATTACCCTGGCTGCCACGCCTCTCGCCGCAGCGCTGTCTACCCTCAGGGCAAGAAACGACAGTTGGAAACCGGCGAGGTGGGAAGTTTCCTCCACGATAGCGGGAAAAACGAAACTCCTTGGGGCCTGGAAAACAAGTGAGCAGGCGGACGCCGCGACTCCTCGTTCTACTGCAAAGGGACTCCGGCAAGCAGAAGAACTTGGTGTCACCCCCAAAGAACATGTAGTCCTTCCACAGTGTGTTGACAGTTCGCTGCTCCCCTTTCCTTGGAAACAAGCTGTGCTGCTTTCCGTTCATTGGGGTTTTCAGTGCAACGAGCGTTGGAATCGTGAATCCCTCGGACCTGCGTCTGCGAGCTGCGTTCGGTGCGGCTCGACGGAGTCGATCCCGCACCTATTCTGAACTGCGGTGTCCTACAAGGACCGCGACATAGCCTGGCAACAGCACTAATGCATCCCTTGGACACGGCAAGAGAATTGCTGCGACGATTCTTCACGCCGAGCGGGCTGTCTGCAAGCGCAAGGATAGCAACCTTCGGTTGCATACGCGCCATAGTTTCAGTCCGTCAGGCGCTGGTAATCAACGGGAAGTATCAACAGGTAGTCGGAAAGGCAGCCTCCTATATGAAAGCGGCCGCCAGATGGCCTTAATTGACCGAGGACACAGAAAGGGATCTCGCCGGCATACACCGTCGGTTTGCAGACGCTACCCAGCAGCGCACCCGGTGACCCTTTCCCATCGCTCCCATCAAGTTTATGTTTTTTTTTCTTTTTGTTCCACTTCCGTCCCCTTAGGATCCGGAACATTCTAGGTGCTCTCTCTTGTGAATCCCCGTGAGTACGGAGCCCCACCAAAGAGGCGTTACCCCTCCCTCCAGATTTTGTGTTCAGCAGGCCTGTGTGCTGGAAACTTCTCTTTGTTCCTTGTCCTTTCTTTGGTTAGGGACATTGTCCCTCACCGGTTTATTTTAAATAAACGCCCCGGAGTGACCGGGTGATGAACTTTTACAATCCCGAGTTGCGCCGCACATTCCAATTGTCACTTCTCAAAATTCCATTCGGGATGAGTACGGGAAATTTCTGTCTATTTCTGTCCCAACATTAGAAACACGACGCAAGCATGTGTTAGACAATTTCTAAATGCATCGGGAAAAACTCTTTGCTCTGTGGAATTCTTGTTTTTCCTGCTCCATGTACTGAGATGAAATAAACGTTGTGCAGTCCAAAGGATGAGCAGTCTCCATTGCATCTGGACAACAACCATGCGTTGAAGAAGCACTGGCACAACCCTTGGCGGGATTTCGGAGACCGCAGCTGACGCGTATGTTTCAGCGGTTGGGTCCACAATGCCAGGCATCTCCAAGTACCATTAAAGGAAGGGCGACAGAGTTCATCTAGCTGCTGCTTCGAACGCGAGCATAATGATTCCATTTATTTCCATACTATGTGTAATGCGATTGTCTCCCATCCGGAATGGAAGCAGCGTCGAACCTGAGGAGATGCTTAGGTAAAATGCAAAATGTCATGGTGGAATTCTCGTTTATTAGCCACGATATCACGCTCTGTTCTCGTGCTTTTGCAGACTCGCTTGCGTACGATGACAGACTCGTCCATCTGACAGCTTCTTCAGTTCGATTGTTTGTGATCGAACAAATTGCTCTCTTTGAAATCCTGAGATTGGAAGGGATTTGTTTCTTCAAGGTTATTGGTGATGCACGCTTTCTCTGATGCTGAAAACAGAAATACACTCTATATTTGTTTGCACCTGGAAGAACACTTGTGGATGCATTGTGGAAGGCGCCGAGAGCATTTTCATGGAAACAGTGAGCAAGACGTTCGATCACCCGCAATGTTCGAGGAGAGCGCTGTTGGTGCCCGGAAACAGACACGCAGGGTTTCCAGGAAGCGTGTACTCTGCAGCAACAAAGAAAGTTGACTGATGAAGAAGCAGAATGGTACGGTATTCAGCCTCAGTCGAAATTTCCAATAGAGAGAATACCTGAATCTGGCTGTCTTATCAGACCCAACGGTTGCTCATCTGAACCCGGTGCGTCACTACCAACACGATACCAAGTCCTGGATTCCTATGGAAACCGTCAACATGCATGTTAAGCGTGAAAGCAGAAATCTCCAAATGCATGTTGTCATCCTACGAAATCCATTGAACACTTCGAGATTCCACGTAGTGCAACAAAAGTACTGACAGTCTCTTACGTGGATTTTCATTTTCGGCCTTAGAAAAGTGAACTGAGGAAAGCATATATTACGCTTTTTTTATCTGGAAATAATTTAATTGGAAATTTCGATTGAGGCTGAATGCCTTATTATTCTGCTTCTTTATCGGTCAACTTTGTTTCTTGCTGCAGAGTCCATGCTTTCTGCAAACCCTTCGAGTCTGTTTCCGGGAACCGTCAGCGCTCTCTTCGAACATTGCGGGTGATCGAACGTCTTGCTCACTGTTCTCATGAAAATGCTTTCGGTGCCTTCCACAATGCATCCACAAGTGTTCTTTTAGGTGTAAAGAAAAATAGATGGTATTAATGTTGTCAGCATCAGAGGAAGCGTGCATCACGAATAACCTTGAAGAAACAAATCCCTTCCAATCTCAGTATTTCAAAGAGCGCATTTCGTGAAATCACAAAGATCGAACTGGGGAAGCTGTGTCAGATGGACGAGTCTGTCAGCGCACGCAAGAGAGTCTGCAAAAGCACGAGAACAGAGCGTGATATCGTGGCTAATATACGAGAATTTCACCATGGCATTTTGCATTTTATCTAGGCATCTCCTCAGGTTCGAAGCTGCTTCCATCCCGGATGGGAGACAATCGCATAACACATGGTATGGAAATAAATGGAATCATTATGCTCGCGTTCAAAGCAGCAGCAAGATCAACTGTGCCGTCGTTCCTTTAATGGTACTTGGAGATGCCTGGCATGGTGGACCCAACCCTTGAAACATACGCGTGAGCTGCGGTCTCCGAAATCCCGTCAAGGGTTGTGCCAGTTCTTCTTCAACGCATGGTTGTAGTCCAGATGCAATGAAGACTGCTCATCTTTTGGACGGCACAACGTTGATTTCATCTCAGTACATGGAGCAGGAAAAACAAGAATAACACAAAGCAAAGAGTTTTTCGAGATGCATTTAGCAACTGATTAACACATGCTTGCGTCCTGCTTCTAATGTTGGGTTAACATGGACAGAAATTTCCCGTACTCATCCCTCTGGATTGTGAAAGTTCATCACTTGGTCACGCCAGGGCGTTTATTTAAAATAAACCGGTCAGCGGCAATGTCCCACACCAAACAAAGGACAAGGAACAAAGAGAAGTTACCAGTACAAAGGCCTGCTGAACACAAAACCTGGAGGGAGGGGTAACCGCTCTTTGGTAGGGCTCCTTACTCACGGGGATTCACAAGAGACAGCACTCAGAATGTTCCGGATCCAAAGAGGACGGAAGTGGAAGAAAAAGGAAAAAAAACGTAAACTTGATGGAGGCAAGGGAAAAGGGTTACCGGGTGCGCTGCTGAGTAGCGTCTGCAAACCGACGGTGTATGCCGGCGAGATCCCTTTTTGTGCCCTCGGTCAATTGAGGCCATCTGGCGGCCGCTTTCATATAGGAGGCTGCCTTTCCGACTACCTGTTGATACTTCCCGTTGATTACCAGCGCCTGACGGTCTGAAACTATGGCGCGTATGCAGCCGAAGGTTGCAATCGTTGCGCTTGCAGACAGCCCGCTCGGCGTGAAGAATCGTCGCAGCAATTCTCTTGCCGTGTCCAAGGGATGCATTAGTGCTGTTGCCAGGCTACGTCGCGGTCCTTGTAGGACACCGCAGTTCAGAATAGGTGCGCAATCGACTCCGTCAAGCCGCACCGAACGCAGTTCGCAGACGTAGGTCCCCCGGATTCACGATGCCAACGCTAGTTGCACTTAAAACTCCAATGAACGAAAAGCAGCACGTCTTGTTTCCAAGCAAAGGGGAACAGCGAACTGTCAACACACTGTGGAAGGACTACATGTTCTCCGGGGGTGACACCAAGTTCTTCTGCCCACCGGAGTCCCTTTGCAGTAGAACGAGGAGTCGCGGCGTCCGCCTGCTCACTTGTTTTCCAGGCCCCAAGGAGTTTCGTTTTTCCCGCCATCGTGCAGGAAACCTCCCACCTCGCCGGTTGGCAACTGTCGTTTCTTACCCTGAGGGCATACAGCGCTGCGGCGAGAGGCGTGGCAGCCAGGGTAATAACTTCACCTTGTCCTGCAGTTCCTCTTCCAAAGATCGCGGAAGAAGATGGCGCTGGGAGCGAAGATCATCAGGGCGCATTCCTGGAAACGCCCACCGGCATTCGACAGACTCGTACTGCCTAGCGTCGAAGTTTATTGGGCTTGACGAGATACACGAGTAAGCCTCCAGAAGTGCGGCCAATTGCCGCAAAGTATAGTTGAAACTTCGCTTCCTGTATTGCGAGCCCGGTAACAGCGGCAGCAGTCGTCCGCTTCCGGCGCATCTCCGTAGGAGAATGCGTGCTGGCACACACAGGGGCGATGTCCACAGCAAAGCACACAGTGCCAGCAGTCGGAATGCACCTGCAGTCCGATTCGCTTCATTGTCAGGATACCCAATCCAGCATCCCGACGCGCAACTCGGGATTGTGAAAGTGACTACAAATTGTGTGCACTTTCCATAGCTGAAGCTCTTTTTGGAATACTTGGCAGCAGCTTTCTTCGTAGTGCTTGCGTGTTGCTCGCAGTCATCTGCTTTTCATGGTGCGATTACTAAGTTACTATACTTTTTTGAATGTGCCAAAGCTGGTGAGCGTTATTGTGCTACCAGCATGTGCAGACGATAATCACACTTCAAGACCACGCATAGATGTTCGGCACGCTGAGGAGCTCAAAAAAGGGAATACTGCTCTCGTTGCTTACTGAAGGATAAAATGGACTTCTCAATAACCTTCATTCGAGCGCAGTCAACTGTTTTTGCTGTAATGCTATGATTGCTACGTAGTGACCCAGACAAATTGCATACTGCAGCATAGAAGGCACACTGCTAGGTCGCAATAAGGACGCTGATGTTGAAATGCTGCGCGGTGCGTTCAGAGCTTAAACGTTTACCTAGGTTTGCTTTCGTATTTCAAGAATTCGGCGTCGAGCAGATCAATCGGAATTGCGTTGCGAGCATTGAAGTTCCGCACCCCGTTTAGAGACGAATCGATGCTTCTTGTGGGATGGGGAAACTCTGCTTCGCGACTGTTGGGCTCAGTCAACCAATGCAAAGCGAATCTCAACACTTGATAAGAAATATTCTGGCACCAGAATGGAGCAGAGGAAGGCAAATGGAAACATGACGATCCTGCCTCTTGGGTATCTTCCTTTCCGACGTGAGCGTGAACGCTCTACTTCGTCGTATAACTTCATTGAAGCCACCAACGGGCTCTTTATTTGTTTGCGGGAGCGAACCCGAATTTGGCTTGCCTGAGGAATCTCAGTATTATGCTCTGTTTGCGGAACCGTGACCGCTGGGAGCAGCGACGAAAGAAGCAGGAAAAATATAGCAGCCATATTCTTCGATTCGTGGGAGGATATCAGATCGAAATTTCCGCGGTGACGTGCTCGTCCATAGTGAGCAACAAACAAGGATTTGCCAGCATCCTTGAGGGCACAACGGGGACAGTAGGGGAGAAGCTACGATTTCTTCCGCGCCCCCTATTGAATAAAGTAATTTTTCCAACGGATTTCGTATGTTCTCTGTTTGTTCCTCCATCCTTCAATACCCTTGCACGAACCTCTTCCGGAAAATGGTCTCGTGCAAACCGTTCCCGAGAAAAGTGGCGAAGTGCTTCATGTTATCATCACAGGAGAACGAAAACATCCACTTCTAAAATACGTGTCATTGTCTGCGATAGCGTTTGAAGGATTTGTTCTCGTATTTCTCTCCGAAGATGGAAAAGGAAATGCCGTCGGCTTTCTGGATTCCTGTTTTCTATTGTGAAACCGCAGTTTGATGGTTTGGTGAAGGTGTGTGTGCCACGCATGGAACCCCTTAACTTTTTGTTCCATGCAGATTGCGGAAGGTACTGCCGCATCCAATGTGTATTTTGGTCTTGCGAAAGCGAATTTCGTTTCTAACATTCGTGCCTTCCTGCCTGGTCCCCTGGAGCATTCCATCGTGCCACAATAGGTGCTTCCCTGTTTGCAGTTGCAGCCTACTGCCGGTGGTGCATTCGCTGTTATGGTATACATGGCATACTGCCGCCATATTGCGCCTGCACACGTTTCTCTCAAATCTATTCCTATTGGACGTTCTTTGGCAGAATCTTTACGTTTTAAGGAAAACACTTTTCACAACCTTTGATGTCCTGAAATTCCTTTCTGCCCGTTCCTGTTTGTGTAATATCTCAGTTTTCTTATTCAAGTCGCCTATCTTGTTCAAGGCCTTTTCCTGCCACACTTGAAAGCTATCGTGCGTTGTCGCCACCAGCCAGCTCGAGGCTCTTCTGATACGCATCTTATGTTGCAAACTCGTTGTGTTTTCTTTCTTACTCGGAGAGCATTCCGTTGACTATATTGTGGGCTATATTTCTCCGTAATGGGAATATTCTCTACGGCTGTGGTGTGCCGAGAACGTCCTCCGATGTGGAAAAGTGAATCATCCGTTGTTTTCCGCAGCACGACGAGAGAGTCAAACTATGGTGGCTAATTTTGCTTTGACATCATTCGATGGTATTTGCTACCTTGTTTACTTTGATAGGAGACAGAGGACGTTTTAAGTATTTGCTTCACTATTAATTTTGATATGGCTTTAAAGAGGATTACGCAAAGCATCTTTTTGGTTGTGTTCGTTCAACAGGTGGAAAAACTGCGTACTTTAATGAAATCAATTTAAGCAGTTCATTGTTATATGTATTTTGCAGATTTTTGAAAGTTGAAGAGTTTGGGCTCATTTTAAAGCGACTGACTTTTTGATCTTATTTTCGTTTCTAACATGCTAAACGATCCTGGAAATCTGTTAGAATGTTCCCAGGGTATTTGTGCTTCCCATTTCTTTGTTAATAATGCATGTGTCATTCACAGCATACTTTATAACTAAGGCTTTTCATTCACGCTCTTAAACTGGAGGACAAGTCCATGATGAAAAAACTATTCGAAAATATCGGATACTTGATTTTCGAAGGTCAAGGGATAAAATTGATCAGTTGTTTTCTCAGACTTGTCGTCGGTCGAAATGCTGGAATATTACCAACCACGTTATCATGTAACTGGCAAGCAGACACCTTACTAAATCTTGTCGTCAAGGATTGAGGAGCAGATAGATTCCTTGTGCTCTTGCATCTGCAAATAATAAAAGAGTTTCTCTATTCCATCTTGAGATTCTCTGTGTGGATGTGTGTTACAGCTAAGTAAAAGTCCTTTGGTGCGGAAACTATTCTTTGCTCACATGCATCTGCAGACTCATTGAATACAGTGATGTATGCAGATTTCTTTAAGTAACGCAACCCAGTACACATGTGCCATTTGATGAACTTCCTTTCCGGAAGATGCATTCCTTTCCTATCTGTGAAAGCCCAATTACTGATAATGTATTTTCATCATTTACTATTCAAATATGAGCACATGAGGATTGAAGCTGCTTAACAGAGCACATCTGCTTCAACTCTCTCATGACACTAGATACTAAGAAGAGTCTTCTCTTCTCTTAGTTCCACTTGCTTTACTGAGAACTCATCGTTCGCATAATGAAACACTCAACCTTAGTTGGAAGTCTTGTATTGGTCGGAATGTTTGCTACAGAATTCTACTTCGACACACTATAAAGAAGAATCTCATGATGTTTTTATTGTTATGAACCATTTTCTTCAGCGCGTCCTTCCTGTTTATTTCCTGAATGTATATTTACAGGATCAGTTCGAATCCAATATTTAATCAACTGCAGCTTCTCGCTTACGAGAGAAACGCCTCTGTGGTTCGGTTGCCACTACATCCATTGAATCTGCGGTCCACTTTAACGTCGCCACGTCCGTATTACTGTTGATGATCTCAGGTATTGCTGCCTAGCCACCACCGAATTCACAGGCACACCAGAAAAGGAACAGAAATAAACCGCAACCGGCGCACGAAGGAAGTGAACACCCGTCCGCTCGCTCTCGCTTCTCACACGGTTGCACCGGGGAGTTTATTCTTCGGAACAAAACGAGAGCCTGTAGCTTAACTAATGGTCCAGTCACGCTTCAGTAAACAGCGGTAAGTCACCCGGGTCACCGGTTAGCAGTCCAGTGGGCTCTGCCACGACAGGAGAGGGGCCAAGACAAAACAAAAAGATATAAGAAAAAAATAAGAACAATTATAGAAACAAGATCTGGGGGGCACAAGAAGGGATCACAGTCTACTGCGGGGCCGTTATATCCTTTTTAGAATGCCGGCAAGCTGTTCTTTGATTTGCAAATCCAGATGGGTCCATCCTGTCGCCGTCCTCAGAAATTTAGCAGCGCATTGGACAGCAGCCTTATCGCGTGGTTCTCCCGTTGCCTTGCTCGAAGCAGCGACGATCCCACGAAAGCAGCACATAGCTGCTAACGATGCTGCTGGCCGAAGGGCGTTGCAAACAAAGAAAGACCCAATAGCGTCTCTGGGGTTGCCACAAGGGATACCGATTGCCGCGGCGAAGCGGTTCCAAAGGGGCCGAAGAGAAACGCAATCCATAAGGAGGTGGGGGAGGGACTCCCTTTCTCCACACCCCACACAATTAGGGTTCACCGCTCCCCAGGTCCAATGGTGTCGGCGAGAGTTGCAAGGGGCTCCCCAGTGCTGCAACAGGAAAGGCGACTCCTGCCATTTTAAGGGGAGGGTGAAGGAAGTACCAGGGGCCACTTAAGTTGTTCTGTCGGAATTTCCAGCACCTCGCCCTAGCGCAAAACTCTAATTGGCGTGGTAATCCGAGACGCAGTATCACATGGAATCCCCGTTTTCCATTTCCCGATCTTTTGCTCCGTACCGCAGATTTTTGCAAACACTTCCCATGCCGCCGCAGTGTTGCTGTCCAAATGTTTTGCAAGGGAAGACAGCATTGCGTCGAGAAGAGTTTTCCTCGCTTACGCTCGTTTTTGGGGCTTCTCCAGAATCTCACTAAGCGTAAGGCGGTCATTAAGAGCAAACAGTTGCCTTCAATCTTGTTCAACGCGTTTTGTTGCTCCTCACCCACGTGTAAACGGTTTCCTGGAGCCAGACAGTTCCGTTGAGAGGGCGACAGAAAAGCCATCTCGTGTTCATCCTCATCAAATCAGCCACTCTACGCAGCTGCAAACCTCAGTGGCCGACTTGGCGGCGACGACATAGCGCAAGGAAGGAAGACAGTCCCACCTTGCCGGTGGCCTGTTCGACGAGGAAACGTGCAGGCTCGAAACAGCTGCTACTCCTATACTTTGCCACTAGGGCGATTTACCGAAGCTGGAGCTGGAGCTCCAGCGTCAGGAGGCTGAGAGCGCCGTCCCGACACGGATCGCTCAATTACACAAGCCTGATTCGGGCCCTCTTCCTACCCCACAGGGCTATTCATAGGAGGACCTTGGTCCGCTTTTTTGTCCTTTCAGTGGAAGGACGAACAAAAAGTAGGGAACCGAGAAGGGAGCCGCGAACGCCTTACACACCGCAGTCTGTTCCGGCAAGGTAAACTTGTCGTCCAGGAACGAGCCGATCGCCGACTCTACTTTTTGGAGACGAACTGACCAGGCTTCTGAAAGGCAAAAGTCCCCCAACGGCACGGCAAGGCACTTCAGGTACCTGGCTGCGGGGATCCCTAAGCAGATCCAGTCAGGCCGTCGAACCCACGTCGCACCAACCGCCACCACCTCTTCCGTTTTCTTCTGGGTCCTGTGTGCCGGCACGGTACCAGAGAATGGCTTTCCGTACAGATTCTCACGTTGTCCTGTCCCCATGAAAGATTTTTGCTTCGGAAAATCGGGTTCCTCTTTCCCGAAATGCAGGGACATGACTGTAGACGAGATCCCAACCCAGGCTTAACACAGTTCCCAATTGCGAGGGACTCGACCTGGGAGTAATGCGCAAGCCACAAATCACTACCTGCGTCAAACGTGCGCCACAGGATTTTGGACATCCTCACGGACCTTGCATTCATCTTACCAGTGCTCAGCTTTGTCCTTGGATCTGCTATCCTGAGGAAAGCAGATCCAAGGACCACTGGTTTTTCTGGGTTGACAGAACGGCGAAAGCTCGGAGGCAATATAGGCGAGTCTTTTTTGAAGGAAAAAGCAAGAATACTACAAGCGACAAGACTCGCTTTTCGATTGGTTTCGGTACCGAATTCCAAGTTCCGGATTCGCAGTGATGCTAATTACTTCCGGCTGGGAGTTGCCCTTCTCTATGAACTTCGGAATTCACAAGCGATGCACAAGTAGATAAGCAATGGATTCAGCAGCAGTACGATACTCCGAGTTGCGATCTCTTCCACGAAATGCACGAGTCCATCCGACATCCGAATTCGCAAGCAGCACACGTTTCTTCCGTTAGGGAGAATCTCCTTTGCTAAGCAACAAAAATCGTTGACGAACAGAGAGGTGGCCGTGCCGACGTCACACAATCGGGTGCGCAGACGCTCGAGCAATGCGTTTGGAGAGTGCCCTTTCATCCGGACTCCGTGCACACTGATGCACAGAAACGTGCGAAACAACGGAAACGGAGCGTTTCTCGCACGCAGGCACTCCCACTTTGGCTCGATTTTCCCTTTTCCCGATTCTCGCGAACAATTCATCCTGTTCGTTGGTTTCCCCTTTTCCCGTTCCGTCTAGCGGCATTCCTTCGTCGTTTGTACATTGTGAGCATCCAAGGCGTGCGTGTTCCGTTTCCGGAAATATCCGCAGGTACCTCGTACTTGTGCTGCGGCCCTTCTCGTACTTCACCACCGTCCGGATGAACGCACGCATTCTGTAGCGTAGCACACGCCCGTTGCGCGAATCGCGAATGACGGGATAAGCGTCGGAATTTTTGTTCAGCACAGCAGCAGTGCGTGGAACATGCGTTTCCCTCAAAGACTCCGTTCGGCGGCGCATCCCATGCTTGCTGCCTGCGACAACAGCAAGCAGGCTCGTGAGCTGGACGTTAGCGCGTGCGAGGTCCACGGTGCTCGGATTCGATTTCCGCGAAAGGGATCCGTGAAGAAAACAACACTGCACTATAATGGCGCCTCAGTGCATTGAGGTTTGTATTGCATCCAGCGCGCGCACTTGGTTTCCAGGGGAGTCGCGTCCCCGAACTGTGCAACATGTGGAGTGGTGGAATTGCTTCCGCATTTGCTATTTGAATGCGGTGCCCTCCAGGAGCTGTGGCGGCGGCTGTCTTCAGCGCTCCTGCACCCCGGACACACCGCAACGGATTGGATGCGCCGCTTCTTCACGCGTGGCGGTCTTTCTCTTGGAGCGGTCGTCGCAATCATCTGCTGCGTCCGCACCACTGTCAGGGCCCGCCACGTATTACAGATGCGAGCGGTCCCAACATCGGTCCTTTACACTGCAGCCTGCAACCTGCAACTGGCTGCCGGGTGGGCACACCTTGACGCAGAAGTGAGGACGGAGATTGCCGGCATTCACCGCCGGTTCTGAGACAAAAAACGGATAGAACTGCAGACCCTTATCCTCACCCTCCCACCATATTTATTTATTTACTGTCCCCTCCCTGCCGTTCCGAACTCTTAGTGTGCCCGGCCTGCGTGTGGGGTACACTCCACCCATCTTCTGTTCGCTTGCCTGGGAACACAGTTCCCAGATGATTTGAAATCAACGTCCCGGCGCAACCGGGTAATAAAGGACTACGCTGCATTTTTTAATTACATCTTACTACCTTGCTCTTTTTTCTTGAGGTAGGCGAGTTTCTTTGCTCCCCTACTCTCCTGTCTTGATTAATAGGCTGTAGCCATTTTTTATTCAGGCTCCTGCCCGTTTACCTCGACCTTCTTGGCGTTATTCGTTGCGGTCTCGGGTGGGTCCTAACTCTTCAGAGGGGGTTTCACAGCTTTCGCGGCAGCTTTCGTCGCCAGCCGTCTTTGCAGAAGCCGGGCTCATTTTTTGGCGTTCTCCGCGGACACCACGCGCACAGGTGCTTGTGGGCACACCTTCTGCGTGTGGCTCATGTTCCCGCAAACCTGGCAATGCACGTTGAAGCACCTCTTTTTGAGGTGGCCCGACGTATTGCAGAAGCCACAGTATGTGGTCTTCCGCACATACCAGAGTTCGACGGTTTCACCGCCGACCACCAGTTTGTGAGGAAGAGAACAGCGTTCCCGGACGGTGACGCGTGCAGCCGTAAGGTCGCATTGTAGTCCAGTATAGTCCACAAAGGGACTAGGGTTTTACAAAATTGCATGCACAGTACCGAATTGTTCTAAGGCCGTGCGTGCGCTTTCCTTACGCATTCGTGCCGTTACGCCTAGCAGGTGGACCACCATGCTACGGTGCACCGTAATGGGAAGGAGCCTGTGCTTTCCCATCACCACGGTGGTTTTGAGCAGATGCTGGGCCGGATCTGCCTGTTTACAGATCACCTTTACGAACTGTCCCCCGCTGCGAATGGTCATCACGCAGGGCTCCTCCTCTTTAACATTGAGAGCGAGCATCCCTTTCGAGAATTCGCGCGCGCTCTCAGAAGTGTACAAATTTCCTACCTTGTATACTTGTGATGGGTTATGCCCCTCCTCCACATAGGCAGATATTTCCGCCGCGGATGCAGGCGATGGTGCCGCCACGACGGCGCTCCACGTCCGTGCTGCAGCAGAGACCGATTCTGCGGGGGAGGATGCCCCCACCTCCATTGCCTCTGGGGGCGACGTTGCCGCCGCCTCCTGGCACTCACTGGTGGTCGTGTCAGGTATCGCTGCCTGCTGGACCACCGAACCACAGAACGCTTGCTCCTAGGGAGCGTTCCAGGTGCCGAGGAGCAACGAAAAAACATGTCCTCCCTGTGCGCGAGAAGCATTTGATTTTCACCCGGATTGAAAAATGAACTTTACAAGAACATGACAGTGACTGCAACAATGCTCCAGCCACGCACGAAGAAACACGGAGCCTGCCGGATGACCGGTTTGCAGACAGGTGCGTTTAACCAGGGATGCAGGGGAAAGGAGAAAAAACAAAAAACTGAACAAAAAGAAAAAAAAAGAGTGGGAGGGTACGGGAAAGGATCACTGTAGCTGGTGGGGCCGTTGCATCCTTTGCAGGATGCCGGCAAGCTCTTGCTGCATGCTTGGATCCAGGTGGGGCCATCGTGAAGCCCACCTCAGGAACAGGGAGGCTGGCTGGATGGCACCCTGGTCGTGTGGTCCTCCCGTAGCCTTGCTCCAGGCGGCAACGATCCCGCGAAGGCAGCACAATGCCGCTATCGAGGCTGCTGGCCGAAGGGCTTCGGCAACGAACAGGGCTTTCAATGCGTCCCTGGCGTTGCCGCAGGGGACAACGATGGCCACGGCAAAGCCAAACTAAAGAGGCCGGAGGACAACACAATCCACTCAAAAATAAAGGAGAGACTCCCCTTTACCACACCTAACACAGCTGGGATCGACAGCTTACCAGATCCAGTGGTGTCAGCGGGCGTTGCAGGGGAGTCCCCAGTGCTGCAACAGTAGAGCGGACTGCTGCCATTTTAAGAAGACGATGAAAGTGTTCACGAGCACCCGGGGCCACTCCAGATGTTCAATCGGAGCATCGAGCAGCTTTTCTTAGCGCAGAACTCCATTAGGAGGCGTACTCGGTGTCACAGCGTCTGTTAACTGGCCCGGCTCCAACTCTTCCTGCATCTTCTTCTTTCCGGAGATGGTTCTTTAACCTCCCATTTCGCCGCAACATCGCAGTCCTGATCTTCCACTATGGAGGCCAGCACAGCAGCGATGGGTGTTCTTCCTGACCACGATTGCTTCTTCAAAACTTCCGGGATCTCACTGGGCGTACAACTTCTGTAGCACACAAAAAGAAACCATCGTTCCTGTTGGGCGCGTTGCATCCCGCATGGTGCCCACGTGCGAACGGTTTCCTGCAACAAGACACTACCGTTCGCGGGGCGACAGGTGATCAATCCTTGATTTTTCCGAAGCAAGGCAGCCACTTTCCTCAGCTGGAGCCCACATCGGTACATGCGGGAGCGATGGAATCCAAAAAAGGACGTGAGTCCCGTCTTGCCGATGGCTTGCTGAAGGAGGAGACGTGCAGGGACGCACCAACAGGTGCACCACAACTCCGCCACAAGTGCCAAAATCCGAAACTGGAGCTAAAGCTTCAGCTTTGCCGCGGTCCTGTGTATCCCCGGAGGAAACCCAATAAACGCTTTGCTCCCCCTCTTCGTCCGAGACTCCCTACCTCCATCGGCCTCGCTTGCAGCCCTGTGCTGCTTACGTGTGTTCCTCTCAACGCGTGGAGATCCCGCTGGAGCATGTCGAAAAGGGGCAGATTTGAGAATAACGTGTGCAAGCGCAACAACGCAGGTGTACACCATCTGTACCGTCGCAGCGAACGCACCACTGACAACATCCGACAACTGCGAACAGGGAAGCGCCTATTGTAGGGCGATGCCACCCGGATACGCCGGAACGTTTATTAAAAACATTTCAACGGTCAATACAGAACGTGGTACAAGGCCCCACTGACGGCCACGCAATACCGGAACTGCCGGGACACCGAAGCGCAGCTCGGTGTGGCTCTCCTCGGCAGTGGAGGGGGATGGGGGAGAAAACAAAAATAAAATAAAAGAGAAAAACAAACCACAAAAATAAGTTTGGAGGGCCGGGAAGGGATCACAGAAAACTGCTGGGAGGGCCCATCCTTTGCAGGATGCCTTCTAGTTCCTTTCTCATTTTTCCTAGATGGGTCATCGGGTAGCTCTCTGCAGGAAGCGAGAAGCATACTCGATGACATGCCTCACGATGCAGTCTTCATCTTCGGCATCACTCCAGGCCGCCACGATACCACGAATGCAGAAAAGTGCTGCCAGGGCTGCTGCTTGTAGGGCGAAGAAATACGGAACGGAACCATGTGCGAAGGAACCGAGGCTAATAGTGAAAGTTGCTTTCGCAAGCTCACTCCACTCCTCGCATGCGGAAGCTACTTGTACATTCGGCACGTACGGAAAAGTTAAGGGGTTCGATGCGTGGCCCACTCACCTCCAGCAAGCAATGAAAATGAGGTGTCTCTATAGAATACTGGAATCCACCGCTGACTGCATTTTCATTTCAAACTTCGGAGAGAAATACGAAAAAATATTCTTCAAAAGCTATCGTACACAATAGTAGGTATTTTATTAGAGGATGTTTTCGTTTTCCTGTGATGACAGTATCAAGCTCTTCGTGACTTCTCAGAGGAACAGTTTGCTCCAAACAAGTTGCCGGAAGAGGTTCGTGCAAGGATATTAAAGCATCGACGGACAAACACAGAAGAAATGAAATCTGATGGAAAACGTGCTAAAATCATCACGGGTGGCGAAGAAATCTCAGCTTGTCCGCTGCTATCCTTCTTATTCCCTCAATGATGCTGTCAAATTCGTGCTCGTTGCGAACTATGCGCGTGAATCTCACCGCGGTTGTTTTGATTCCATATCCTTCGACTATTCGAAGGACATGGCTACTTTATATTTTTTCTACTTCTTTCTTCAGTGCTCCTAGCGATCACGGTTTTGCAAACAGAGAAGAATACTGAGATCGCTCAGGCAAGCAGCATTTGCTCGCTAGCGCAGAGAAATAAAACGCCCTCTGGAGGTCTTTCGGAAGTTCTGGAACGTAGTGAAACGTTCACGCTTACGCAGGTAAGGAGCAAACTCAATAAGCAGGAGTGCCAAGTTTCCATTTTGTCTCCTCTTTTCCATCCTGGTGCCAGACCATTTCTCATCAACTGATGAGATTCCCTTTGCATGGGTGGTCTGATTGCAACAGTCGCGAAGCAGAGTATTCCCCTCACAGAAGAAGCATCGATTCGTCGCTAAACGGCGTGGAGATCTTCAATGCTTGCAACGGGATCTCGATTGATCCGCTCGACGCTGAATTCTTTTCACATGAAAGCAAAGCAAGGTGAATGTTTTAGCTCTGAAAGCACCGCCCAGTATTTCAACATCAGCATGTTTAATGCATCCTAGCAGTGTATCGTCTATGCTACGGTCTCCAAGCTGTCTGGGTTACTACGTGGCCATGACAGAGTTACATTAAGAACACTTGTCTGTGCTCAAAGAGTGTTTCTCAGGAAGTCCATTCGATCCTTCACTAAGCAACGAGATCAAAATTTCCTCTTTCCACCTCCTCTGAGTGCAGAGCATCTAAGCGTCATCTTGAACAGAGGTCATCATCTGCGGATGCTGGTTGCCAAACAGCGGTCACCAGCTTTGGCACATTGAGAAAACCATAGTGAATTAGTCTCCGCAGCATGAAAAACAAATGATTACGAGCAATGAGTAAGCACTACGAAGAATGCTGTTCCCAAGTATCACAAAAGAGCTTCAGCAGCATTAATCGCACACAATTTGGACTCACTTTTACAGTGGCGAGTTGCGCTGCACATTCAAATTGTCATTTGTCAAAATTCTATCCTGGATGAGTACGGAAAAGCCCAGTCCACATGAACCCAACACGGGAAGCACGACGGAAGCATGTGTAAAAAAAGTGCAAAATAGATTTGCAAGAACCACTGCTGCTGTCAGTGTGGCACTGCTAAATCATAATCAGGTCTTGCACTCTCACTGCAACCGTCGGCATGCAAAAAAGTATAAATGGATGTTGTCATTTTTCGAAATCGATTGTACACTTCCAGGTTCCACGTAATCCAACAACTGTACAGACATTCTCTATCGTGTGAGATTTTTTTACTACCTCAGAAACGTGTTCTCAGGAAAGCATACATTGCGCTACTTTTTCTAGAAATTATAAGAAACCAATTGAATATTTTCGAAAAGTGGAGCTTATTCATGATGCCAATTTTTTAATTTATTTAGAGTATTCTCATCTTAATGAACATGAACTTTGCATTTTGAGTCAAAAATGTTGGTCGCCCCTTTGCAAACAAGCCGCACAGAGAACCTCAATTGTTTGTGCTTGAAAAAATCATATGTGCCCTTAGCATTTTGGAAATAAACGCAATGCGTGGCATGGATTCCCTGCTTTCTGAATCATCTAGCAGAAGCCTGCAGAGTGAAATACTTCTGGAATCTGGAAGTGAGTTTGGGCACATCGTTTAAAGTGTATATGGGAAATATGCAGCAAGGCGTCCTTGATGTTACGTGCCTTTCTTTCGTAGATGCAGTGCAACGACTCAGCATTCTGATATGTTGCACCGCTTCCAGGCTGCTTCATCGCGAGGGCGAGCCACAATACATGCAAAAATTGCAGGACGTGGAACATATTCCACTTGAGTCTGAATCAGAAGGACACAAGCGCAGAACACCCTTTTTTGAAACGGATGCTCAAGCGGCGTTATTATGAACTTATTGCGATTTACTCAGATTATTTAGTGGTTTTCCTCTTTGCCTAACAAGCTGAACCGCTGATCGATTCTGCTAGACGATTTGCAGTTTAATTCTAATTTTATCAGCGCCCTCGTGATGCTGTTGAGTAAATAAGTAAATTGAATTCAGTGTTGCTACAAGGATGAGACTCGCGACGAAGCGGTGGTCGAGAAGGAAAGCAGACCAGATGCTTGTTCCTTGCAAGGTTATTATAACATTCAAAATCATCTGAATGCAGCACCTCCGAGTACTGGTGAAGGATAGCTCACAAGAGATAACGGGACGTTTGCGTATTATGCATCTAAAAATGCAATCACAACGAATTTTTGCCGTTTTGCGAAAGAAAACGCAACAGAACATGAAAGCGCGTAGTGACAGCCGAATCCAGGTTTGTTATACATACAAAATTATGATCAAAACGGAATGGCATACTATTCTCCACCTGATTGAATCAACTTTTTTTTTTACCGTAGACTGCTTGCATTCTGGAAACCTTTCAAATCTGTTTGCGGGCATCTTCAGCGCTGTCCTCGAACATTCTGGAAGATCTAATGTTTTCCTGACTGCTTGCGCAAAAAGGCGTCTTGCGCCCTCCACAATGCATTCGCAAGTGTTCTTTCAGCTGAAAACTAAAATACTGTCTGCTAATGTGTTCAACACCGTAGGCAGAGTGCATAAGAAATAACATTGAAGAAGCAAATCTCTTCCAATCGCAGGGTGTCAGAGAGAGCATTTGATTCGCTCAAAGAGAATCGCACTGCCGCCGTTATGTCAGATGGACAAGTCTATCACTGCATGCAAGCAAATCTGCAGGAACATGCCAACAGACAGTGGTATCGTGGCTAAGAAACGAACGTTCCACAATAACACTTTACATGTTCTCGATGCATCTCGCCGCGATCTCCGCTGCTTCCATTCCGGACTCGAGACATTCGGATTCCACTTAGTATGGAAATAAATGGGATCATTATACTCGCGTTTGAACCAGCAGCAACGTGAATTCTGTCGCCTTTCCTGTGATGAAGCTTGGAGATGTCTGCCATTGTAAACACAACCGCTGAAATACACGCGTGTGCTGCGTTCTCCAGAATCATGCCGAGAGTTGTACCAGTTCTTATTCTTCTTCATCTTCAGGAATGCGACTGCTCATCTTTTGGACTCCCCTACATTCATTTCATCTCAGTGCATGGATCAGGAAAAACAAGAATTTAGCAAAGCAAATGATCCTTGCAAATGAATCTTGCACTTTTCTCACACATGCTTCCTTCGTGCTTCCCGTGTTGGGTTCATGTGGACTGGGCTTTTCCGTACTCATCCAGGATAGAATTTTGACAAATGACAATTTAAATGTGCAGCGCAACTCGCCACTGTAAAAGTGAGTCCAAATTGTGTGCGATTAATGCTGCTGAAGCTCTTTTGTGATACTTGGGAACAGCATTCTTCGTAGTGCTTACTCATTGCTCGTAATCATTTGTTTTTCATGCTGCGGAGACTAATTCACTATGGTTTTCTCAATGTGCCAAAGCTGGTGACCGCTGTTTGGCAACCAGCATCCGCAGATGATGACCTCTGTTCAAGATGACGCTTAGATGCTCTGCACTCAGAGGAGGTGGAAAGAGGAAATTTTGATCTCGTTGCTTAGTGAAGGATCGAATGGACTTCCTGAGAAACACTCTTTGAGCACAGACAAGTGTTCTTAATGTAACTCTGTCATGGCCACGTAGTAACCCAGACAGCTTGGAGACCGTAGCATAGACGATACACTGCTAGGATGCATTAAACATGCTGATGTTGAAATACTGGGCGGTGCTTTCAGAGCTAAAACATTCACCTTGCTTTGCTTTCATGTGAAAAGAATTCAGCGTCGAGCGGATCAATCGAGATCCCGTTGCAAGCATTGAAGATCTCCACGCCGTTTAGCGACGAATCGATGCTTCTTCTGTGAGGGGAATACTCTGCTTCGCGACTGTTGCAATCAGACCACCCATGCAAAGGGAATCTCATCAGTTGATGAGAAATGGTCTGGCACCAGGATGGAAAAGAGGAGACAAAATGGAAACTTGGCACTCCTGCTTATTGAGTTTGCTCCTTACCGGCGTAAGCGTGAACGTTTCACTACGTTCCAGAACTTCCGAAAGACCTCCAGAGGGCGTTTTATTTCTCTGCGCGAGCGAACAAATGCTGCTTGCCTGAGCGATCTCAGTATTCTTCTCTGTTTGCAAAACCGTGACCGCTAGGAGCACTGAGAAAGAAGTAGAAAAAATATAAAGTAGCCATGTCCTTCGAATAGTCGAAGGATATGGAATCAAAACAACCGCGGTGAGATTCACGCGCATAGTACGCAACGAGCACGAATTTGACAGCATCATTGAGGGGATAAGAAGGACAGCAGCGGACAAGCTGCGATTTCTTCGCCACCCGTGATGATTTTAGCACGTTTTCCATCAGATTTCATTTCTTCTGTGTTTGTCCTTCGATGCTTTAATATCCTTGCACGAACCTCTTCCGGCAACTTGTTTGGAGCAAACTGTTCCTCTGAGAAGTCACGAAGAGCTTGATACTGTCATCACAGGAAAACGAAAACATCCTCTAATAAAATACCTACTATTGTGTACGATAGCTTTTGAAGAATATTTTTTCGTATTTCTCTCCGAAGTTTGAAATGAAAATGCAGTCAGCGGTGGATTCCAGTATTCTATAGAGACACCTCATTTTCATTGCTTTCTGGAGGTGAGTGGGCCACGCATCGAACCCCTTAACTTTTCCGTACGTGCCGAATGTACAAGTAGCTTCCGCATGCGAGGAGTGGAGTGAGCTTGCGAAAGCAACTTTCACTTCTAGCCTCGGTTCCTTCGCACATGGTTCCGTTCCACATTTCTTCGCCCTACAATAGGCGCTTCCCTGTTTGCAGTTGTTGGATGTTGTCAGTGGTGCGTTCGCTGCGACGGTACAGGTGGTGTACACCTGCGTTTTTGCGCTTGCAAACGTTATTCTCAAATCTGCCCCTTTTCGACATTCTCCAGCGGGATCTCCACGTGTTAATGGGAATCCTTTTCTCAAACTTTGGTGTCGAAAAACTCATTTCTCGCCAGGTGCTGCTTTTCTCCCGTTGCAATCTTCTTATGGACGTCGCCTATCTTGTTCAATGCTTTCTCCCAACTCGACTTGAATTCTGTCATGGGTCGTCACTTCCAGGCAGCTCTCTAATCTCTGATGTCGCATGTTATGTTGCAAACTCGTTGAGGTTTCTTTCTACCTTCGAGAGCATTCCGTTGACCATGTTGTGTGCAAGTTTTCTCACGAATGCGAATATTTTCTCCGCCTGCGTGTTGCCGAGAACGTCCTCGGATGTGGGAAAGTGAATCATCCGTTCTTTTCTGCAGCATGAGGAGAGAGATGGCAGCACTTGTTGGGAGGACAAGGTGGGAGATGGAGGGAGGAGGAAATCCCATGTGCTGGAGGAAACCGCAAGTGAATCTGTATAAAACGCAGCGGAGCGGCGTTCTTCTCTCAATCCGTTGCTCTATTCTGCGCCCGTTTTGTCTGATATTTCGAGAAAGAGGATGCTGTCTCTTCTATTCAATATCGTAAGCAGTAGTTGGTTTCTCAATGCATGGTTTTTGTATGATTTTACTTCTTGTTTCGTATGCTAGACGATTTCTGGACATTGTCTACTTAATCCTCGATTTAAGGGTAAACAGCGCGGTGTGGTACGAATCGTTCGGCTAGTCACTTGGAGGGTTTCTTAGTGATGTAGCTGCTGCTTTTATTCGCACGTGTTTGACTTCGTGGTACTTCGATTTTTTCCCCTGATTGGTTTGTTCCTTTGCATTGCCGGTTTCTTAATTTCCGCTTCAAGAATTCCCTGCATGCGTATCATCTTGTGGTTCGTCACTTCTTTCCTTGATCTATTTCTTTTGTTATGAAAGAGTCGTTGCTTTTGTTCTTTCCTCTGTTCTCCAGGATACATCTGGTTTTCATTTCGTTTCTTTGGATTATCGTTTGCTGTTTTGCATCCTTTGATCTTGATGGCGAATACGATGGAAGACTGGCTCTTGCAACTCACGTTTTCTGTCTCGGGAAAGAGACTTGTTTTTTTTGTTCGATGGCTGGTACAGGAGTCATGCGCTTGTCAGTCGTTATTGGAAGTAGATCTGTCGTTTGTGGGTTTTTTCTCGGTTCTGTATGGTTGCTGTGCTTGTATGACAAGAGTATGACTTTTGTGTAATTCTTCGAAGTTCATCGATGCTACTACGCATTTGCTTACTTGGTTGCAAATATTAACTGTAGTCGTGTTCTTTTTATGTTGCTACTGTACTCATGTTTGACAATGCAATGAGCACTCCTGAAAACATTACTTCTGTGGGGTTGAAAGTTCTCCCACACGTCATTGGTCTGCGTGCCCCTGTTGGTGGATGCCAATATACCTTCGACAACAGGCACGCCACATGTGAACTGTCTATCAATAGTCGTTCGCATGGACTAGGTCAAGGTCGGTGCACTGCACAACTATATGTAAGTATGTTTTTGCTTCGTTCAAAAATCATTGATAATTTTAGGTAAAGGGAAGTCGTCAACCTATGACGGCTTATTTTTATTTGGGCCCTTTCAATGGCGAGTGCGACCTCGTTTACTCAAGTTGGAGACAGAGGTATGACGTTTCAAGTATTTATTTCACTGTAAATTCTGTTGTCTTTGAAGAGCATTAAGCAAACCATCTTTTAATTGTGTTCCTTTGACTGGTGCAAACCTGTGTACTTCAACTGTATCAATTTGAGCATTTCATTGTAATATGTATTTTGCAGATTTGCGAAAGTTGACAGAGTTTGAGTTTCTTTTTAATAGACTAACTTTTTCATCTTATATTCGTTTTGAATATGTTGAAGATTCCCGGAAATCTGTTAGAATGTTTCTTGGGTATTTGTACTTTTCTTTCTTTCGTTCTTGATCCCTATGTCATTGACAGCATGCTTTATAGCAAAGACTTTTCAATCACAATTTTAAACTAGAAAACTGGTGCTTGATTTCAGAACTATTCGAAAACATCGGATACAAGATATTCGAAGGTTAAGGAGTAAAGTTGATCTTTTTTTTCCTTAGACTATCCGTCGGTCGAAATGCTGGAACAATACCAACCAAGGTATCTTGTACTTGGCGTCCAGGCAACTTACTAAACCTTATCGTCAAGGATTAAGGAGTTCATAGATTCCTTGTGCGTTTGCATCTGCAAATAATAAAAGAGCTTGTTTATTCCATCTTGTAATTTTCTGTGTGGACCTGTGTGACAGCTAAGTTAAAGACGCATGGGGAGACCTACTTTTCTCACATGCACTTGGAAACTAATTGAGGACAGTTATGTATGCAGATTTCTTTTAATCATCCCAGTCCACATGTGCCATTTGATGAACTTTCGTCCTCGAGGATGCATTCCTTTTTTATCTGGGACGCTCAATTACTGATAATGTATTTCCATCATTTACTATTCAAAAATGAACACGTGAGGATTGAAGCTGCTTAACAGAGCACATCTTCAACTCTCTCATGACACTAGTTCTAAGGAGTCTTTTCGTCTCTTAGTTCCACTTACTTAACTGCGAACTTATCGTTCGCATAATGAAACACTCAACCTTACTTGAAAGTGTTGTATTGGGCCGAATATTTGCAACAGAATTCTACTTTGACATACTCTGAAGAAAAATATCATGATTTTTTTGATCTTCATAAACCGCTTTCTTCATCACTTGCTTCCTGTTTAATCTGAATGCATATTAAAAGGATCACTGCAAATCCAGTATTTAATGATGATAGAAAAATAGGATTTATTCTTTTCTTCTATTTATCATTCAGATCACTGTCCTGCGTTTCATCATATAGTATTACAAAAATCTTTTTGATACCGATCCTTTTGAGAATAAAGGCTATGTATGGAATTCTGCATAGTCGGTTTTCCCTGATAACACTTGAATTCTAGTCAACACTAGTTCAGGATTAAAATATTCTGGATTGCCCGAATTGTCGCTTTGGACATTTCTCTGATGTCTTTCTTTGACAGATTTATCTCTCCTTGCCTTCGCATGTACACTTCGGCATCAGTTTGTAGAATCTGACAGAAAATGCTGAGTGCGCCATGTCCGTCCGAACAGTGTCTGTCGAGATGAAGTTTAGAATATCAGAAGAGGAAAGCACTTGGTTCATTTCATTTTAAACCGCAACCTACGTAACTGAGGAACCCCTTATTCCATACATTTAGGGATAGCAAATTGCTGACTTCTGTTGAAATTGCAAACAAATGGCGTTAGTTTACTTCAAAATAAAAACAGTTATGGTAGTTTTGTGTTCCAACCTATAGGCATCAAAGACATTACTATCATACAAGAGATTAACGGGTTCGTTTCGGACAATTCTGTTTGCAGAAAGAAACCGCATGTTCGAGTTTTTCTTCTCATGTCAAGCGTTCATGTGTTCATTGAGATCTCAACTCAGTTGGCTTTCAATCGGTTAGTCTGCTGCCCTTTGTCTCAGAAATGAGCGCTTGAAATATTCTTCAGCACCACCATACGTTCACAGCTCGTCGAATCGGACTATGAAACTCATCTTGATCACCGCGTGCTGTGCACCTGCTAGAGATAAGTTCGCGACCTGTGCAGCGTACATTTAATGCATCCTTGGAATCCATTCCATTGAGATGAACGTCACTGAAGTGCATTCATATCTTTGCAGCATTTTTAGCAATGCTATTTCCAAGATATCCGCGCGAGAGACTTCCTTTGCTTTCAAAATGATGTTTGCGCGGATTGCACTTCCTTTACTACACTCACATCTGGTGTTAAAATGACCTAAAGTATATTCTACAAATAAACAAATCAAGAGCCCTTCGTCCCATTACTCTTGAGCACTTCCGAAATATGGCATTCATCTCTTAAAATCTTGGTTTGAAGCCATGTTCTTGATGGCTCTCCTGCTTTCTAGTAATTCCTGACTAGGACGTCTCTCCCGCACCTCCTCACGACATCTCCATTGCCTTCCCATTGATGAATATATTATCCTTAAGTTTCTTTCTGATGGCCTTAACATCTCAGCTCCTATACATCGTTGGGCTGTGCATCAATCTTGTTCTATGAACGAGTATAGAGGCAGTCCCAGCTTATTTGGTTCGAACATCACTTTGCGTCCCAAGTGTTTCTCTTTGACTACCAAAATGTTTTTTTTCGCATTTTTATTCAACTCAAGTTTAATTATTACACTGACTTTCTTTGCGATGATGAATGTGTGCTTTGAAAGTAGACTTTCGAGTCGCCCGTTGAGTTAGGCAACACCATGGGAATCAGTGGTACACGAGTGTACTTTTGTATTTAAGTTAATTATAATCTAACTGGACAATACCAGAAAAGAACTGAAAGAGACGAGGATGACACAATATGCCAATTCTTCCGTAAGAGAAATAGCAAGGAAAACACATCACGTACGTAGATTCCTAATTCAACTTTCACAGTAACTGATTTGGATAGGAGAAGGATGGGAAGATACAAGAGGATATGCACTCAGCAGCGGACAACGCAAAATTTCGTATGTTGTGTAGTACACTGCAAACAATGTTCAGCCATTTTCTCATTATGTGGACATGGTAAACACATAATAGTGCGCTCCGGATTACTGCCTACGCTTTTTGTCATTATCACGCTACTTTTTGTTGGCACACCTTGGGGAAAAAAAAAAGATGAAAAAAGCCGAGAGCATGAAAGGTTTTGAGCCACAAAGGATGGTAGCTTCAAACGATAAAGTGCATTCAAATTGCAAAGATTTCTATTACTAAGCAACCAGCATAGTAACAAGAGATCCAGAAGTTACAAATGCTCTGCACTTGCGGCTGTGGTCTACAGACGTTGTTTCCATTTTGAAGTCCTAAAATTTCACGTGAGGATCCTAAACACAGTGCCTAAAGAGGACACCCCTCGCTGACAAAACAGAAGATGAGAAGATAAGTGGCAGCAAGTGGTCCAAGATCTTGAACTTTGGCAGTAAATAGCCAGATGATTAGTTTATGTGGTATAGATTTTGTATCATTGTCCGCTGCAGCGTCATTTCTCTACGAGACCAAATTTATTTGAAGATGCTCTCTCTATCCTCGCGCTTGAGGAATAAAATTTTATAATGAAGGAGAATTAGCTTTTCTCCCAGCGTTTCCTTTTTTAATTGTTTTTTAGTCAAAAAGGTATAAGTTCCACATGTGTCCCCTCGTTTCTCATGGTATACGTGGTCATTATAAACATTAAGAGAACATTAATCTGTTTTTGTATCCCATCGTATGTAAAATAGGCGGAGACGTGTGAAGGTCTTCCGTGCACCCTGTTCTCAGGAAAATTGTGGGAGCCATTTCTGTAGAGGATGGTACTCGCAGATTCCTTGAAGTAGCAGAAGCGCAAGTGGCTGCGCTGCCGTCCAATGCTCATTTGAAAGTCGCGATAATCGCAATAATTGGTTTGCATTTTCGTTGCCAGGCGTGTCAGCATCCATTGACTGCGTAACTCGTTCGGCGAGGCAAACCAGTACGCTAGTAGCATCTGGTCATTAAATCTACATTGCGGTGTCGATCGCACCAGGCTTCTTTAAAGCAGAAGTCCATTAACGGAACATCAAGGTACTTCGATCGCTCCCTCGAGAAGTTCCTCCTGTGGATCCAGTATGTACATTGAACCAACACAGCATACACATTAAGTACCGATTTTGCTCTGCGTATCCCTGCGTATTCCCTTTGAAAAGGCTCTGACCACGTGTTTTTTGAGAACTGTCGAATTTCGACATCAGTTGACATTTTCGCATTCTTTCAATGAGGAAACGAAGGCAAAAATGCTCAAATGCCCTGTGGACAGTATAAGAAAAACAAAAGACGATCGTCCCCAGGACCTAAGGAAATCAAAACGATTGCATTCCAGCCTTCTGGAGTATTTTTTTGCATATTTGAGAAATTAGTCTTCGGTGTGGAGAAGCAAGCGGTCTGTGGACACACCGGTGGACTTCAGAAAAATTGAGGATATTTGCTTCCTTTAGTCCTCTTTCACAGATGTCGAGGCGGCCGTACCCACACACTCCTGCGCTCTCACGGCGAGAAGCTGGACTGCAAAAACAGTTACTTCCTGTTTTTGCGGTGTGACTAACACCATCTGCGGTACCTTGGGCGAAAGACAACTCCTGTGAGGCACAGGCTTGCAAACGCAGCCTTATTTTTAAGGTATCTGGATACCTCGCTGTAGACAGTGCACGTAGCGCTGCAAGGAAATATGTAGGAAATTGACGTACAAGGGGGAAAGTATTTCAAGTTTGTCCACTCTGATTATGGTTTTACACCCGCGTGATCTGGGACGTTTATATCTCTTAGGCTGATCAGTCAAGCAAGAGGGCTAAATGCTCCCAATTATTACATTTAAAGTGGGTGGAAGCCAGCAAGGCTCATCAGTCTCACAAAGGGAAAAACGGATAAAATAAAACAAGAGCAAAATGGCAAACCATAACAACGAAAACAAACCCAAATTTGATTATTTGAGTTTAAGGGAAGGGATCACATTTCGCGTTAGGTGAGACTTCTGCATCAGTTAAGGGATTTCGGAGAGCTCCTCTTGCTCCGTTTCCAGGTGGAACTACCTAGAAGTTATCTTTAGTAAGAAAGTGGAGCGAAGGGCAACTCCCTTTCGCTTCGTCATTCCTCGCTGTCGTACTTAGCTGCGGCGAACCGAGACATAGTACACGCGGCTGCCGTTGAAAAAATATGTTCACTATTGCGCTGCGCCAGCTAAAGCGCAGATATGCCATGGCATATCTGCGCTCTAGCTGGTCTGCAATCCCAAGAGCTCTAGAAGCTCCAGGAGGTGTCCTTGTTTGATGCAGTAGAAAGTTTTGACCCGCGGGATGAACGTCGTTTGTTGGTGCTCCGCGATGCACTGAACCCTTTCTTCAGTGCGCTGTATTCAGTCGTTCGGTATTGGATAAGGCAATGCCTTACAGAACCATCAGCGGGTGCCAGGGAGCGACGTGCACGTCAGAGGCGCTGGAGGTGGTAACATCCGCCCTAATGAATCGCTCCCCGCGACAGAGTGGGCATGTAGCGCCGTGCTAGTGGCGCCTACGCCTACAGCCGCTGCAAAATTAAGTGTCTAAGTGAGGAGCGGCCCAACGCCTTGTTGCTCTACAAGATTGGCAACTTTTCTCCGGAGTGTGCCCACACCCTTTCGATGCATCTGCTTGCTGTCAACGTGCTAGAGGAACCACAGCGCGCGATGAGCATCTGATGGGGGAAAAGTTTCTTATAGTCATCTGCAAAGTAGAAGATCTGGCTCAACGGGTGATGAGAACCTGCGCAGCCTTGGGGAGGCGTCGACTACTTCCTATTACGCTGCACTACAGCATTGTGGTCAACATATTAAGTGTCACAGCGCGGATGCGGAGGGCAGCCCTTCGCGACACACTCAAAAAGGACGGCGCGGTCCATGCGCAGTAGTCCAAGCCTTTTCCCTTTGTGGAGCATGCGCGGCTACAACGCAGCATCGCGGTCGTGCGTATCACCGTCCGTAATTGCTGCAGGTTAACCACATAATAAAGGTCATCGGTGAAACCGTCCACCTTTAGTATGTGGAAAAGACCAAATACTGTGGCTTCCACAATACGTCGGTCCATCTCAAGATCAACTTGATTGCGCAGTGCCAAATAAGTAGCGCAATGAATCACACCTGTGATAAATGCCCGAAGGCAACAGTTTGCGTCGCGTCTACAAAAAAACCGAAAAAGGGCGCAACACAATTGAAATAAGAGCGTTCGAAGAAAGCAGCCGCGAAAGATGCGCCACTGGAGCCCTAGGCCCAGGCCACATTCGAGAACGCGCGAACAACACCGAAAAGGTCGAGAAAAATGGCCAGGAATCTATATGGCAGCTGGTAACCTCCAGAAAAGAATAAAAACGAGCTCTCGCACAACATATGTCTCGTGGGGAGAAAATTAAAAGCTGCATTCTTCTGGTTTGTAAGCCGTTTGCGCCGGAACGTTTATTAAAATAGAATTATCTGCTAACATAGTTCTTAGGCAAGGGAAATCGACGTTAAGGGGTAGCGATTCCTGATGGCAAATCTTGCATGCTGAGAGTTCGAAACAGGAGGGAAGGGACAATATATGAATCAAAATAGAAAGGCAGTTAGGGGTAAAGCTCTTTAGCTTAAACCGCATGCAGGAGATGTTGCTTCTCACTTGGTCCTTGATTTGTGCCAAGCCGGCAGTCATTCCCAGGTTGCTTGCTGCACTGTTGATGACCGCTGTTGATGCTGATCGCAACTGCATTACGCGAAATGCCCTAAGAAAGGCGCGAAAGAAGCAGATGTTTGGGAGGACCTCAACAATCGATAGGCCGTCAAGCGTGGACAAGCGTCTTAGTAAGTTCATTGTGGTGTTTTACGGATGCAGGAGCTCTGAAGGTAGCTTCTGCCACAGTCCTTGGAGCGCACTGCAGCCGAACAGCAAGTGCAGTAGCGATTCCAGCCCTCCTCAACATTTGCAGTTCGCGGACTCGACTTCTCCGTAAACTAGCTGCGCGCGTAAGTTGCAATAGAAATCTTAATACTCCAGCAGAAAGACGTTCGATTTCCACGAAAGCGGGAACACAGAAGAGTCCTCGAACGAGGGAAAGATCACAAGTTCTTCCGTGGGCAACCTCAGGAGTTCGTTGCACTAAGGAAGTCCCACGGATTATGGAGTGTCGTGGCAGCGTCTGCCAGCTCATTCATCATCCAGCCACAAAGGGGTCGGGTTTCGCCTGCGATAGCGCACACGACCTCCCACCTTGTCAGTAGGCCACTATCCTCTCATGTGTTTAAGGCCAACAGCGCGAAGTCGAGGGGCGAAGCGCACTTGCGATAACACTTTTCCTAGTTCTGCAACGCCTTCTCCACTGGACATGTTGCAGAAAGGTTCACGCAACGAAGTTCCAAACGGCACACGTCCTGTTGCCTTGTTCTGGAAGATAAGACTTTTTGTCGAAAGGCTTTGAAGTCATTCGACCAAACAGAAGATCCACGAATGTGCCTCCACAAGCGAGGCGAGCTGTCTCATCGGGAAGCTGAATCCTCTTATGGCGCGCTCCGTATGCAGAAGAGGCGAAATAAGTCTGTCGCCAACCGTGCGGCGCTGCGGCAGCAGCGGCGCTGGAGCACAGCATGGAGTCGTTTCACGCTGTTTCCAAAGTGTCGGCATGCAAAACTGCATCAGCAGACCGATCCTTTTCGGCGTGGGCATCCCCAAGCTGCCAACTCGACGAAGAGCCTCAAAGCCTTGAAGGAAGATTCTGGACCTCGCAAGTTCCCACAAGGCGTTCCGCAACGGACGTTTCGCCGAAAGCTTGACCGAGTCAGGAAGCGGAGAAACATTGGGTGCCATGAAATCACCTAATGGACACAAGGAAACGGTTTCTGATCCCGCGATGACGACTACGTCTGCTAGCAGGGAACCCCTTTCCTTGACAACAGCGAGGATATTCTCATAGGTCACTGACCGCGCAGCTGCAAAGGGACCTTCGCCCGTCAGCCCTGAGCTACAGGTCTATGAGAAAAATGGCTACACGTTTGCACCAATGTATTAGGAGAGTGTTCTCATGTCTGAGAGTGCTGGGCACGACTTTGGGCAGAATATCCAACGTATTGGAGTTGAAACAGCCCAGCTGGATTTCATCATGCACATGAGTGAATGAGGCTACTAAGAAATGTCCTGTAAGGACACTCTCCTAACGCAGCGTTTGATGCACACTCTACTGCCTATTCATGGGCAGAGGAAAGTGTCCGACATAGGGGACCATTAGTTCGTGGTGCGGCTAAATGGTGTGAAGAAAACCGTTTAGCATACTGAGTTCATTGTGGCCATTCAAGATACCGCCATCCTCCACGCGCTGCTGAGCGTTTCAGAGACCAACTCAGCAGTTCGTGCAATTGCGGGTGATGGTGGCGGAACGTGGGGCCATGTCCACTGGACTGCAGGAAAACGGAATAACCATCCGCCTGTGATTTGCGAAGCAACCGCGTACCTGCACGGAATGGGATCTAGAGGGACACCACATTATGAAGTCACCATCAATCCTTTCAAGTTACTGCCACGAGCCTAGCTGCACGAACAGGTGTTCGGAGCTCCTGAAAAATTTACAAAAGCACCGAAATAAAGCGCGTGTAGATTTGCCAAATAAAAGCCGTGACTGGAAGAAAGAGAATAGTGAGATCGTCAAAAAGAGCACGAGTGTAGACGCGCAATAATGCACTTTTTTGTCCACAAGAAAATGGGCAGAAGAAAAGAAGCGAAAGAAGGGATTCGTCATAAAGCCTCAGACTGCACTACAGAAAACCGAAACTAGCAAAAATTGCAAAGATATTCTAAGGTCTCGCAGCGAGCCTGAGAAATCATACTAGAGGGTGCCGAAGGCGAAAACGATTTCTACTGTTGCAGCTGTGAACTGATAGGATCGTGGAGGAACACTTGGTTCCAACATTTTTGAGCACTTGTCGTTGTTCGGTGATGAGACCGAAGTTTTCACCCGGTCAAGCCGGGGCGTTTATTTGAAAACTAACAGTATTCGCGGTTCAAAGCCCCGCTGCGGCCAATAGTTCTATGGAGCTGTCTGATGGTCAGTGCACAGACCGACATAATCCTCCACGTCAACGGATGGGGTTAGGGAAAAAACCAAAATATAAAAAAATAAAAAGTAGAAACACTGGTCATTGGGAGGGCCAAGAAGGGATCACTGTCCGTTTCGTGGAGCTTCCATTCTTTGCAGGATGACGACGAGGTCCTGGTACAGATTTTTTAGGTGGGGCCATCGGGATGCAATTCGCAGAAAGCGAGCTGCATACTCCATGGAACCCTTCCGTTAACATCCTCTGCTTCGTCGGATCCACTCCAAGCTGCCACGATACCGCGTACGCAGCAGAGAGCTGCTATTACAGCAGCTGGCTGCAGGGCGTCCCGCACGAAGAGGAGCCGAAAACCGTTTCAGGGAAGACTACCTTCCAGGATCCCTTAGGTGGAACCGAAACGTTCCCACAGGGGCCGGAGGACAGCACAGTCAACTAAAAGGAGCGGAAGGGTTTCCCGCTCACCACACCGGGCACAGTTTGCGTTCCCACTTCCATGTAATATTGGCCGTAGCGGGGCCTAGTACCGCAACTGTAAAGTGTTTTTTAACAAACGCCGTGGCATGACCGGGTGAAAACTTCCCCGTGTCCTTCTAAGGAGCGGAGGTGGTTTGGCATTGCTCAGCGGTCTAGTTAGTGCAAAGGTTTACAGTGGTTTTGTCTGGTGTGTAGGAGCGCCGGTGTCCCATGGCAGAAATGCCTGAGGACACCGCAATGGAAATTGGGAGAGAAGAGGCGACTTGCTCTCCAAAACCCATGAAAGTGGTTGCGTCCGCTCTCACGGAATCCGGGCACCTGCCCCATCGGAATCGGGGGCAGCCGCCCCTTCGCGACCCTCTTCGCCAACGGCGAGGAGTTGGAGTACCGTCTTTGCTGCACCATCCCCGGCTGCAGTGAAGGAGCAGACTGCTTATAAAAACAGCGGCTACAAACCGTCGCTGATCTACAAGGTAGGCAGTGTGTTCGATGAGAATATTGCACGCTCCTTTGAAATGGAGCTGCTAAGAGTGGATGTGAGGGAGGAAGACCTCGAGGGCCTCTCCGTCCTTAGTGGGGGGCAGTGAGTTGAGCTGACTTGCAGAGAGGCAAGTCTAGCGCAGCGCCTGCTAACCACCCCCATTACGGTGGACAGCCGCAGGATCTTCCCTGTGACGGAGGGCCGCTCCGTCGTGGTCCACCTCATGGGCGTATCACTCCGAATGGACAAAAACAGCGTCCATGAGGAGTTGTCAAACCACAGTAGAGTGCACGGGTATTGGGCCAAACACACGGTCTTCCGAACGTACGGAAGGCTATTCAGTGGGATGGCCGCTGCCCGCGTCACACTATCGGAGAATGTTGGGTTTCCCCACAAACAAAATATCGGCGCAGAAAAAGTCGATGTATGGTACTTGGGAAAGCCCAAATATTGTGGCCATTGCGATGCTACAGGGCACTTAAAAAAATGGTGCCCTAAAATCCAATGCCACTTATGTGGAAACAAGGACCACATCCGCAAGGTGTGCCCAAGACGAGAAATCCCGGTCCCTCCTGCTGCCAAAAAGGCACAGGGGAAACGGGCAAGAGAGACGAATACCATGTAGCAGGCCGTAAGGAGCCAGCTGCCAGTCCCTAGGCCATCCTAACAATCGTCGGTTGAAAGCACTCTTGACGACGGGGGCGACGGCGAAGGCTGGCAGACGGTACAGCCCAGAAGAAAGCCGTGAAGTCCCGAAAAAAGCGCGGGGAAAACAAAAACGCAGCGCGAAAAACCGTGCCGCGAAAAACTTCGCTTTTGTTCGGTAAAATTAGAGCGTGTGGAGGCACTCGATGCCGCCACCTGGGGAGCAGTCCCCCCCCTCGCGTCCGCCGAAGCCGCGACGGTCGATGGCGAACCCTCTGAAGAAACAGAGGGGGAACCGCGCGCCGCGCTCGATGCGATCGAGGAGGCCGCCTTCTAGCAGGCGGTGGAAAAACTCGAGGCAAAAACTGCAAGGCCGTGAGAAGAAATCTTGGAAAGGCTTACGAAGTCTGGCCGCGAGGAAGGCTTGGATGCAGGTGAGGCCGAACCGGATGCTGGAATTGCGTCCTCGTCAACGGAGGCGCCACCAAAGAAGACGGGACACAAGTCCCAGAATCCCAGGAGGCGCATACGGATCAAGAAGGAGGAGGATTAACTGGCACCCGAGGGGGACACCGGCAGCGTGGGAGGCGAATGTGGAAATCTCTCATTTCTCGACAGCATGCAGCTGGCTACCCCCATGAAGGAGGAAGTACAGGTGGGTAAAACTTTCCCTCCTCTGCGCGGCCCTGACGAAGACTTGGCCCCCATGGAGGAGGAAGAAGCGGTGCGCGACGCACCCCCTCCGCCTAGCGTGCCGCCCGACAAGGTGGCGGGAGCCCCATTGCCACTTTCCCAGGATTAACACCTGGGCTCGCCTGTCGCCGTAGGATCCGCATAGCCTGCTGGAACGTCAACGGGCTGCGCGACGACGGCAAGAAGCGGGATACGGCCGACACCCTGCGTGACTTCGACCTGGCGCTACTGCAGGAGATCCACGTGATCACCGCGGAGAACGCCCAGGAGATCGAGAGGATCGCAGGGGGTCGTCTGTTTTGGCAATGCGGCGCTCGTAACACCTGTGGCGTCGCCTTTTTTATGAAGCCCAGCAGTCGCCGCCTTCGTCAAGGACGTACGCTTCGATAACGACATTCGGGTTGGGCAGCTCATCCTTAGGTGGTCTGACTCGATCGACCTTGCGTGACCAATGAGTGGGCTCCGAACGGAGGATGCGGGTATGGGGAATGTTCCCGGTTCCTCGAAACCCTGAGGTGCGACTGGCTGGCGGATACAAACGTACGCAAAGTGCATCTGATCGGTGGGGATTTCAACATCCGATTGCTCTCCGGTGTGCCTTGCGGGCAAAAAGACGCAGCCAACGAGCTGTGCGCTGCTATGTGCACGAGCAACTTGCTGGGGGACCTACCGGAAATGGTCCAAAGCGTAGACCACGTCTTCCTTGACACCGACCTTTGTCCAGGGGTCGGCAGACGAGGGAAACTTCCGTCCACGCTATCGGACCATTTCCGGTTGATATTCGAGGTTATGCCTTGCAACAATGGACCACCATCCAGGGCGTTGCGTCTGCCCGGGGACTGGACGCGCATCTCAGGTGCGGCGGAACACCTTCGCCAAGTACTGGGAGGCGTCATCCTCCGGAATCTCCATGACTGGGACCGCATGAAGGCCTCGGTCCATGAGTTCTACGACTAGTTTCCTGTGCACCGCCTGCCCCGGGGATTTGGTGAGGGGGCCCGCAACGAAAGAGCATATTTGCACGCCTGTCGTTTCGCGAGGAACCCTGACATCGGTCGCTTGGCCGAGTACATAGCCGGGGCCGAGCGTCAACCCTGGCAATCCGGGCGGCCTAGCGTGCTGGACGACGTGGACCAGGAAAACTCGGACCCGGCATCGAAACGTCGCCTCGTACGTGGATCTCACTCCTCCCTTTACGCCAGGGTACCTGCGGAGTGAAACGTCTCGCGGCGCTTGCTGCCAGATGGAGCCCCAACCATAGGAGGGGAGGAAAACGAAAGCCTCCACGAGCCTTTTACGACCGGTGAAATCATCACCGCTATTAAAAGGCTCGAGAGGAGTAAGGCGCCAGGGGAGGACGGCCTGCCGGCGGAGTTCTTCCAGAGCTTCGTGGCATAGCTGACCCCCCTGGTGCTCCAATTGACACGGTTGATGCGAAACGAAGCCGATGTTCCCGCCTCGTTTCGGTCAGCCAGGGTGAGGCTCGTTCCTAAGGGAGGAGACCTCAGAAAATTATGCAACTGGCGTCCGATCACGATTCTGAACACGGACGCCAAGCTGCTGGCTGGACTGTGGGTTGCGCGACTGGGGCAGGTAGCTGACAGCTTCGTCAGCCCGGAAAAGACGTACGCTGTTCCCGGACGAAGCATGGAAGCGAACCTCTTCTTCGCCAGCACATGGTTCCATGTGCAACGCTAGAAAAATTTAGAAAAAGAACGGAATGTCGACAAACCTGATTTGAGAGCGCCAGCGCAGCAAGTAAGGGACGACCGGAAAGGGAAGGGGCTCTAGCGATCGCAGTCGATCTGCACAAAGCGTTCGATTGCGTGGACCAGGAACTCCTTCTGGAGCTCCTGGATCGCATGGGCTTCCCGGACACCTTAGCGCTCTACCTGAGCGCCTGCTGGCACAATGCCATCATCAACTTGTTTTTCAGAGGACAGCACGTGTTCGGCGTGCCGGTAAGGCGCGGCATGCGGCATGGCGACAGCCTGAGTCCCCTGCTCTTCAGCACCTATTTCCAACTGGTGCTGAGAGCATAAAGGGTGGCATTGGCTGCCCTGCCAAGCTCGTGTCCAGGTACGCCAGCCGTAGCGGCTTACGCCGATGATCTTCTGCTCCTTTTGCCCATGTCCGCCCCGGCAGCCGCAGTCGAGGATTTCTTCGCTCTCCTAAGCCGCGGGACTGGACTACGGGTAAATAAGGCGAAGTTATCGGTGGTAGTTGTTGGTGCGACGTGGGTCGGACGGTCTGACTGGATCCGCTTGAGGATCCCCACGGCGAGGTACTTAAAGTACCTCGGCGTTCCGTTCGGGGACTTCTGTCAGTCAGAAGCCTGGTCAGGTCGTCTCCAAAAAGTGGAGTCAGCGATCGGCCCGTTCCTGGAAGGCAAGCTTCACTTGCCGGAACGGGAAGCAGTGTGGAACGCGTTCGCGGCCTCCCTCCTTTGCCTCCTGCTTTTTCTTTGCCATGTATCCCGTGAATTAAGAAAAAGAACGAAGGACCTCCTACGTATCGCCCTGTGGGGCGGCGGGTGGCCTCTTGTGCCTCTAAATGACCTTTGCGCTCTACGTCGGGACGGAGGTCTCAGCATACTGACGATGGAGCGAATGCAAACACAGCTGAGGTGGCGTACTCTAGCCATCGCAGCAAAAATGTGGAAGATACCGTGGTGCGTACCGGCCCGCCTTCTTGCCAGACGTGTGTCCGGGACTGAAGGACTCGCGTCTTTTCTTCTGTGCCCCGGCCGAAAAAAAAGAAGATGCGGACTTCTCCTGGGACGCATGGCCACCCTGGCAAAGGAGAATGGGTGGATGGCCTGCAGCCCCGCTAACTCCAGCGCATGGCTGGAAGAAACAGTTGGAACGTGGGCAAAGTTGAAACACATCACTGAAGAATCCTGCAACCGCCTGCGCACCGGCATCTACACCCGCTGCATGCTGCGGAACATGATCGTGTATCCCGCCAGAAGCACTTGGGCGGAGACGACCCCACTGGCCACGGCGCTGCTCTTCCTACGAAGGGCGCTTCAAAACAACCGGATGCCGAGATGGCAAGTCTCCTGCCGGATAGCGGGCAAAGGGAAGGATCTGACTTGGTGGACCATGAGGGAACTGGCTGACGCCGCGACCCCAAGAGTTTACCCGCATGGACTACGGAGATGGGGAGAGCTGCTCGGCATCCCCACGGATGACCTAGAGTATCCCCCGTCGTTCATTGATTCATCCACCCTCCCCCTCAATTGGCAGGAAACGGCGCTGTTGTTGTTGCACTGGGGTCTTCCCTGCTACGCGCGCCGCCACCACTGGACGTGGGGGAATGTCGAACAGAATTGTGCTGTGTACGTGGAGAAGGTTTCCCTCCCCCATCTGTTATTGGACTGCGCTGCCCTCCGGCCTTTGTGGGAAAATTTTGTTACGAACCTTTCAATGCCGGTAGGCAGCACCTCCAGAGACGTTATGAGACTCCTCTTCGTGCGACACGCCCTGACACCAGCCTCAGCCCTGGCAGCGCTCTGCTGCCTCCGAGGGATTGTGGCCGCGTGGAGCGCAGCCAACAGAGGAAGCAGCGACAGGGATCCCATGTTACACGGTGGTCGATACCTGCGAATTGCGATCGGCTAGTCCCATCTAAGAACAATGAAGAGAGACCTCAAGGGCATCCTCGAAAGGATGGTCTCTTCCTCCAGCGGGCTGTGATCCCTTTTTGGCACTCGAAATAGTTTCTTTTCGGTTATTTCATTTATTTTTCTTTTTGTTTTACCCCCTATCCCCTCCACTGCCGAGGAGGACAAGCCGGCCTGCGAGCCGGCTTCCCGGCAGGTCCAAAGAACTATTGGCCGTAGCGGGGCCTCTATCGCGAAAACAAGGTGTTTAGCAATAATTGCCCAGGCGTGACCGGGTGAAAACTTCCTCGGGCCCAGTGGAAGCGGCGCGCGTTGCAGGGTAAACCCCAGTGCAACAGCAGCAGTGCCGACTCTTGCCACTTCAGCGCGAGAAGCCTTGATCCGATTAATACTGGGGGCCACTTCAGATCATTCATCGGGTTGCCGAGCAGCTCGCCTTATCTAACAAGTCCACGCGGGAGGGCACTCGGGGTCGTGGCATCTGCCAGTTCACCCATGGTTTAACCGCTCATTTTCTTTTCCCTGCCTGCGATCCGGCAAGAGACGTGCCACTTGGGCGTCCGAACGCTGGTTAGAGCCCTTTGTAGAAAGGGCAGCGTCGCAGCCAAAGGGGTGGTTTCTGTCCACGTGCTCCTGGCGGGACACTCCAGAGTGGTCCGTAGGGTGCAAAAGGCGTTGGGGCCGAGTCGCAGGCGGTTCCATTCCCGTCCAGTCTTGAGTTTGAGCTTGACCCACGTCTCAACAAATTCCTCCAGCCAAGCGGAGGAGTTGGCGGGGCTGCATACCGTCCAGCCGTTATCTCTCATCAGGGATTTCATGCGCCCAAGGAGAAGACCGCATCTCCTGACCTTCCGACCGGGGCACAGAAGGAAAGACGCGATTCCTTGCGTCCCCGATACACGGCTGGCTAGGTTGCGGACCGAGACGAACCAGGGTGTGTTCCACGTCTTTGCTGCGATTGCTAGGGTACGCCGTGGCAGCTGTATGTCCATGCGCTCCAACGTCCGGAGGCTAAGACCTCCGTCCCGACGCGGAGCGCATATGTCCTTAAGAGGCGCACGAGGCTTCCCGCTGCCCCAGAGGGCGATGCAGAGAAGGCCTTTAGTACTCTTCTTCAACTGGGGGGGATATGACAAGCAAAAAGCAAGGGGCGGAAGATGGAAGCCGCGAACGCGTTCCACACCGCGGCCCCTTCCGGCAGAAGGAACTTGCCTTCCAGGAACGGGCCGATTGCCAACTCTACCTTTCGGAGACGAACTGACCAGGCTCCTGCGAGGCAGAAGTCCCCCAACAAGACACCCAGGTACTTTAGGTTCCTGGCCGTGGGGATCATCAAGCGGATCCATTCAGGCCGTCCATCCCACATCGCACCCACCGGTACCACCGACGACCTCGCCTTGTTAACCTGCTATTTTATTCCCACTGCTTAGCAGATTGGAGAAATCCTCGACTGCGCCTGCCGGGGCAGAAATGGGCAACATCAGCAGAAGTTGGTCGGCGTACGCAGCTACTGCGAGCGTAGCGGGGCACGAGCTAGGCAAGGCAGCGAAAGTCACCCTGTACGCTCTTAGCACCAACTCGAAGTAGGTGCTGAAGAGCAGGGGACTGAGGCTATCGCCCTGCGGTATGCCTCGCTGCACCGGCACGCCGTGCGTTGTTTGTCCGCTAAAGGAGACGTTGATTAGCGCATTCCGCCAGCAAGAGCGCAGGTAGGAGACAAGAGAGGGTGGGAAGCCCAAGCGACCGAAAAGCTCCAACAGTAGCTCCTGGTCGACGCAGTCGAACGCCTTGTAAATATCGACTGCGATCGCTAGGGCCCCCTTTCCTGCTTAGGTGTCCGTTCCCAGGCCAGCTGGCGGCTTAAAAGTGGAGTTGTCAATCCTTGTTGCTGTTTCATGGTGACATTTTTGCATATGCAACCATGTGCTCGCGAAGAAGAGGTTGGCATCCATACCTCGCCCGGCAACAGCGTATGTCTGCTCCGGGCTAATTATGGAGTCTGCCACCTGTCCTAGACGCGAAGCCCACAGTCGAGCAATCAGCTTGGCATCCGTGTTCACAACTGTGACCGGACGCATATTGTTCAATGTTCTCAGGTCTTCTCCCTTAGGGAGGAGCCTCACTCTGGCTGAAAGAAACGAGGCGGGAACGTCACTTTCGTCTCGGATCAGCCTGGTCAACTGAAGCACCAGGGGTGCCAACTCTTTTGCGAAGCATTGGAAAAACTCCGCGGGCAGGGTGTCCACCCCTGGTGCTTTCCGCCTCTTGAGCCTTTTAATACCGGCGCGAATTTCACCGGTGGTAAAAGGCTCGTCGAGGCTAATCGTCTCTTCCTCCCCTATTGCCGGAGCTCCGTCCGTAAGCAGGAGCCGCGAGGCATCCTGCTCTGGGAGTGTGCTGGCGTACAAGGAGGAGTAGAACCGTCGCACGGGTCGCCTGATCGTGGGTGGGGCCGAGCGTTCCGGCCCTGGTCGTCCAGCAAACTTGCCGACCCGGATTTCCAGGCTTGGCGCTCGCCCCTGGCTAGGTATTCTGCTAGGCGACGGACTTTTGAAGGTTCTCGCACCGCCGAACCTCTAAATAGGCCGTATGATTGCGAGCCCGTTCCACAAATCCGGCGGGCAGGCGGTCCAAAGGGAACTCCTCGCAGAACTCGCGGACCGATTCTTTAAACAGGTCCCAGTCAGCGAGATCCCGGAGGGTGACACCTCTTAGGAATTAACGAAGGTGTTCCTTCGCACCTGAGAGCCGCGTCCAGTCCTCAGGAAGTTGCCAGTCCCTCAACGGGGGCTCTTTGTCGCGCGGGCATACCTTTGCGATTAACCGGGAATGGTCCGACAGCGTTGACGCCACTCTTCCCCGTTTGCGGACTCGTGGGCATAGGTCGGCATCCAGGAAGACATGGTGTATAATGCGGTCCATTCCCTCAGCGTGGTCCAACAGGTCGCGCGTGCACATGGCAGCGCATAACATGTTGGCCGTGCGTTCTTGTGCTTCGGGCGCCCTTGACAGCAGACGGAGATTAAAGTTCCCAGCTATCAGGTGTGCATTCTGCACGTTCGTATCGGCCAGCCATTCGCGATAAAGTGTTTACAGCAGCCTAGTACGGTCGCTCTATCCCACTTTTTTGGCTCGGGGCGTACACATTCGTGACGATCAGGTCGATAGAATCGAAACAGCTGACAATCAGCTGACCGACCCGACCGTCGTCGTCGAAGCGCACGCCCTTCACGACAGCATCGATAGCCAGCTTTACTAAAAACACGACCCCCCAGGTGTTGCGGGCAATGCATCGTCAGTACAGCGACAATGAAGGTACAGTTGCAGGAGTGAAGCACCAGGATGCTTCACTCCTAGAACTCCACCGCCGTATCGGAGGCCTTGGAAAGGATGCGAAGGACCCTGGAATCCCTCGCGCCCAACCGAGGCAAACCAGAAGGCGGCGAGGATGCCTGGACCTTTGTTAAGGGAAAAAAGAAAAAGCGCAAACCGCGCGATCCTTCTTACTTCCCGATTAAAAAGGTAGGCGGGGAGAAGAGGCAGCCCCGCGCGCCAAGGAAGGCGCAAGAAAATGCCTCTGCTGCCGCCGCGCGCACAGCCGCAAACACCCGCGGCGAGAGGGGAGCCGCCGAAGCCGTGACCCCGAAAGGGGGATCGGCGACAAAGGCACCCTCTTAGAGTGCTGGACCAGCTCCGGGCTCCCAGCAAAAAAAGAGGCGGGACAAACTCCCGCCGCGCGGGCACAATTCGGACTCCGAGGTGGAGTCCGAGGGCAGCGCTAAGGCTCGCCAAGCCCCGGTCAAGGCCAGGGCTGCGCGCAAGCCTAAACTTGCCAGGCAAGAGCCCGATTCCGGAAACGGTTCCCGATGCTCCTCGGAGCCCGAGGCAATGGTCTTCGACTCCATCGAGCCAGCCGCGAGCGGCGCGGCGGGGACAGGAAGCGCTTGCGCTACCTCATCCGCCGTGCTCCCGGCTGATACCTCGCCTGACGGGGCGTGGAACGCACCTTCATGTCCGTAGCAGCAATGCGCGGTCTCGCTTCTTATCCTCGTGTCCGAGTGGCCTGTTGGAACGTCAACGGGCTGCAAGACAACGAGAAGAGGCGATTGGTTGCCAACGTCTTGCGCGACTTTGATTTGGCCCTGCTGCAGGAGATTCACGCAATCTCCGAGCAGCAAGCGGCCGATCTGCAAGTTCGCGCAGTTGGAACGCTCCATTGGAGGTCAGGCTCCTAGAAAAACTACGGAGTCGCATTCTTTGTCCGGGGCAGGGTAGAGGGAGCAGTGCGGAGCGTTTGTTTCGACGAGGAAGGTCGTGTGGGCAAACTTGTTCCCAAGTGGTCCGAATCGATCAACCTTGTCCTCACGGACGTGTACGCGACGAGCAGCTCCGCGCGTCACATAGAGAAACTGGAGTTTTTCGAGAGACTGCGCGACCGCTGGCTGAGGAACTCCGGCCCTGACGTGGCTCACCTCGTAGCCGGGGACTTCAACGTCCAGGCGCTATCGGAGGAGTCTCACCGTCGCCGGGAGAAACGGCTGGTGAACGAGGTGTGCGCGTCCGTGCACGTCTAGAATTTGCTAGCCGACGATTCCGGGATGCGTGCTTTGCCGGACCATGTGTTCGTCGACGATCACCTGCATTGTCGGGTGGGTCGAAAAGGTTCCGTGACGGCCGAGCTTTTCGACAACTACAGGCTGGAGTTTGAGCTACTCCCACCTGGCAAGGGCCCTCCGACGCACGTCTGGAGGTTGCCGGCAGACTGGTTGAGAAATCCAATTGCTGCGGAGCACCTCCGCCAGCATCTCCGCACATTCGCCGTTCCAAAGCTCGTAAACTGGGACGATCTGAAAAGATCGGTCCGCGAGTTCCGCAGCTATTCCCCCTTGCGCCTGCTTCTCCGTGGATTCGGGGAAGGCGTGGCCAACAGCAAAGAGTTTCTGCAGGCTTGCCAATTCTCTTGATGCCCGGACGTCCGGTACCTTGCGGAGTACAAGGCCAAGGTCGAGCGCCCGGTCTGGTAGTCGGGAGCGGCTTGTCTGTTCGACGAACTGGGCCTGGAGTGCTCGGGCGCGGCCGACGTTTGTCACCCGGACATGCCGGGGCATTTATTATACTAATTTTTTACAAAAATTAGATAATAAAGTCTTTAAAAAGATTTTTTCTGTGGGGAAACACTGTGTCCTCCCACCTTGCTTGCCGTGTCGGTTGCCGGTGCATAGACCGGTTAGGTCCATTCCCCAGGCGCATGGGAAGGGAAAACTAGAACAAAAACAAACAAAAAGAGAGATAACGTGGAGGGATTCAGTTATATGGGGAGAAGGGGGGGGCAGGGAAGGGATCACTGGGCGCCTTAGGCGGTCCTCCGCATCCTGTTGAGGATGCAGTCAAGTTCAGTTTTTACCGTGAAAGGTAGACGCCACCTTGTCGCCGTCTCTAAAGAGATCGTTGTCCAGTGGATGGCGTCTTTGCATCTTGGGCCTCTTCTTCTGGCGTGCCACCTTTGCACAATGCCGCGCACGCAGCAGAGGACTGCTAGAGACGCAGCGGGGCGCAGGCCGTCACGCAGAAAGAGGCGACGGTAAATTTCCTTAGGGTCGCCTACTGGAAGATGGAGGATTGAGGCGATTCGACTCCAGAGTCCATCCAGGGCGACACACTCGAGGGTGAGATGCAAGAAGGTGTCTCTTTCTCAGCACTCGACACAGCGGGCATCCACATTTCCCAGTGTCCAGTGAGACAGGCGTGCTCTGCTCAACAGTCCCCAGTGCAGAAATAGCAACGCCGTCTCCTGCCACTTCGACAGAAGTGTGCCGCAATCCCACCACGCTAAAGGCCACTTCACCTCCTCCGGAGGTATTGCGAGCAGCTCTCCCCAGCGCGCAAGTCCGTGAGGCGGGACGCTCGGGGTGGCAGCGTCCGTGAGCTCCCGAGTCGTCCACGCCTTTAAAGGTTTTTACCTGCCTCGGATGAGGCAGGACACTTCCCACGATGCCAGCTCGTTGCTGCTCCTACTGTTTTTTAGGGAGGACAGAACGGGGGCAAGGGGGCTGTAAGAAGCCCACAGAAACTTCCGATGCGTCTTGATAATATCCTGCAGGGGCTGTCGAGCGTACGGTCCTCGTCGTAGGCAGTTGTATTCCGCCTCGCTCGTTCCGTTGATCTTAGCCCACGCGGGAGCTGACTCCTGAAGCCAAGCAGTGCAATTCGCGGGGTTGCAGGAGATCCAGGTATTCTCCCTCATCAGGGCGACCATCTGGCGCAAATCGGGACCACAGTTGGAGAGGCTGCGCTGGTACGCCACGAGGATCGAGGACAATCCTTCGCAGCCGGTTGCTCTTCTGGCAAGGAGCCGTGCCTGATCGCACAATGGCGTCATCCATAAGCTAGCAGCAAGGGCTAACTTTCGAATTGTTGTTTGAAGTTGGATGCGCTCCAACGTAAGGAGGCCCAAGCCACCATCCCTGCGTGGAGCGCACAAGTCTTTCAATCGGACTCGCGAACTCGCTGTGCCCTAAAGGGCAGTCCTCAAGAGGGCTTTGGTTTGTCTCTGTATGATGAGAGGGGCGGGGCAAACAAAAAGTTAGGGACGAAGGAGGATGGCCGCGAACGCGTTCCACACCGCGGCCCGCTCCTGCAAGTAAAACTTGCCGTTCCGGAACGGGCCGATCGCCAACTCCACATTTTGGAGACGGTCGGACCAGGCTTCTGCAACGCAGAAGTCCCCCAACGGAACGCCAAGGTACTTGAAGCACCTGCCCGTGGGGATCCTCAAGCGGATCCAGTCCGGCCGTCCGGCCCACGCCGTATTGTTTGAAAGTAGTGGTGATGTAGGAGCGATTGTGGATTTCTATCTGTTCAGCTCGAGGCCCGTCCCGCGGCGCAGCAACTCAAAGAAATCTTCGAGCGCCGACGCCGGGGTGGACCCGGGGAGCAGGAGCAGAAGGTCGTCGGCGTAGGACGACACGGCAGGCGTGCCGGGACACGAGCTTGACAGGGTTGCCAGAGTCTCCCTGTATGCCCTCAGCAACAGCTCGAAGTAGATGCTAAAGAGCAAGGGGATCAGACTGTCACCCTACCTTATGCCACGCCGAATCGGCACGCCGTACACGTGCCGGCCGCTGAAAGAGATGTTTATAAGAGCGAAGAGCCAGCAGGAGCGCAGGTAATCCCGGAAGACGGCCGGGAATCCCAAGCGTTCCAGGAGCTCTAGAAGCAGTTCCTGGTCGACGCAATCGAACGCTTTACGCAGATCGACTGCGACCGCAAGAGCACCGGGCGCGGCTCTCCCATGAAGGGCGTCCCCTCCCTGGTCAGAGGAGAATCCAGGATTCTCTCGACCTACCTGCTCTTCGCTTTGTTGCAACTGCCACCATGTACTGGCAAGGAACAGGTTGGCCTCCATGCTTCGTCCGGGAACAGCGTATGTCTGCTCCGGACTCACCACGGATTCCGCCACCCGTCCCAGTCGCTCAGCTGAAAGCTTGGCAAGCAACTTCGCATCCGCATTCACTACTGTGATGGGACGCCAGTTGCCTACGTTGCGATTGTCTCCTCCTTCCGGCAGGAGACGTACTCTAGCTGACCGGAACGATTTGGGGACGTCCCCTTGTTCTCGGATCAGCATGCATAGCCGATGCACCAGGGGGGCTAGCTCCGCCACGAAGCCTTGGTAGAACTCCGCGGGCAGACCGTCTTCCCCTGTGCTTTCCTCTTTCGGAGCTTTCCGATGGCGGAGACGATCTCCGCCATCGAGAAAGGCTCCTCGAGTTGATGTGCCTGCTCCTCCTGCAGCGCAAGGGCGCCTTGCGGCAGCAAGCGCTGCGCCACAGCGCGCTCTGTTGTTCTACGCGCGTACAAGGAGGAGTAATAGTCCCGAAGGATGCGGTTTATTCTCGCCGGAGCTGAGCATTCTTGGCCTTGGGCGTCCAGCAAGATGGCCGATCCGGATTGCCAGGTCTGTCGCTCAGCCCCAGCTTTATACTCCGCCAGGCGTGGAACGTCGGGAGTCTTAGAGTAAAGACGGGCGTGGTGGTATGCCCGGTAGTTCCTCAGCAATTCGCCGAAAGCCGATGTGGGTGGACGTGTTTTTTGGTCACTCCGCCAGCGCTTGTCTGGGAAGCACCCGGAGTTCTTTTAGTGTAGTCAGGTGTAAAGTGTGGGTCGTCGGTGTCTGATGGCAGTTGTGCCAGAGGACACCGCGATGGATGTAGTTGTGGGGGAGGCTAGTCCTCCCACAAGACCTACAGCTATTGGGGCAATAGTTCCTGGAACGTCTTCGCAGCCGGCGAAGACTTGGAGTGAAATGGTCGCCGCCCCCAGTGCGGAGGCCATGGCCGAGGAAGCCTCCTATCGGGCCTCTGAATACAAGCCATCGCTTGTATACAAGGTAGGCCCTTTGTTTGGAGGAAACACGGCGCGCTCTTTCAGCAGAGCGCTTAAAAATGCTAATGTCCGTGAGGAAGATCTGGAAGGTCTGTGCGTGCTCAGCGGGGCGCAGCGGGTTGAGCTGGTGTGCAAAAGCATCAGCCTAGCCGATCGCCTTATAAATACCCCGCTGATCATGGACGGCCGAAAGACCTTCCCGGTGTCAATGGAGCACTCGGTTGTGGTCCACTTGACAGGAATATCCAAGCGCATGACGCGCACTGCAGTGAAGGACGAATTAAGCAAGTACGGGGACGTAGACGCGCTTTGGCCGAAGCCCACATTCTTTGAGGGCTACAGACGCCACTTCGGGGGCCTCGCCGCAGCACGTGTAACCCCAAAAGACGAAGCGAAGCTACCCCACAAACTTGAGGTCGCGGGAGAACCGGTAGACCTCTGGTATGCGGGCAAGCCCCGGTATTGCGGCTACTGCGATGCGGTCAAACACATCCGAAAGAGGTGCCCAAACATCGTATGCTACTTGTGCGGGGAGAAGGGACACGTCCGTCGCTTGTGCCCTAAACGCCCCACCCCGATTCCCTCGGCCGCCAAGAAGGCGCAAGGGAAACGCGCGGGGAAAGAAAAATTGGAGTACCGTGAAACTGGCCCAGAACAGCTGCCAATAACCCAAGCTCCCAGAGCGGCATCGGAGAAAAATCTTCCCGAGAACGCAGAGGGAGAACAGGGCTGGCTGCTAGTGAAAGCCAAAAATGGGAAAAAGGACAAGCATGTCCCGAAGAAAGGAGAGAAGGCGGCGGCCGGAACAAAAGCTAAATCCGTGTTGCGCGTAAAAACTCTCCGAGAATGCACGGTTACGCTGGAGCGCATTGACGTTCCCGTTGACACCACCGCAGGCGATACGGCTTCGATCGATTTTCCCGCCGCGACGAATGCGCGCGAAAACCCGCCCCCTGCTTGCCAAGAGGGTCAGCCGGACGAAAAAATCCCCGAAACCGAGGACGCAGCCTTGGAGAAGGCCGCGGAGGAGCTCGCGGCAACGCTTGCCGAACGCGAAAACCCTTCGCGAAAGGGGTTGCGTAGGCCGGCAGCGGCTAAAATGGCCCCCGCATGTGAGTCGGACCGGGAGGCCGGAAGTGCATCCTCCTCTGCGGAAGCACCATCAAGGAAAGCGGGGCAAAAATCCCAGAAACCCCGAAGGTGCATTCCGCCTCCGCGCGAGGGGGATCCAATGGAGAAGGAAACAGTGGATGAGAGCGTAGGAGCCCATGTCGGGCATCACCCACGTGCGGAAGCCGACGAGAAGGCGACTCCAATGCAGGAGGGTAACTAGGGGTCAGCAATGCCCTCTGAAACCGCCGAACCTGAACCACCCGCACCAATGGACGTGGGCCAACAGGTACGAACAACACCCCCTTCGCACGGGCAGCCGGAGACGTCGGCACGTAAGAAGGATGGGCAGTTGGTGAGCAAGACGCCAACCCCGTCCAGAGACCCGCCCCAAAAGGTGGCGGGAGCACCACCGCCAGGTTCCCAGGAATAACACCTGGGCTCGCCTGTCGCCGTCGGATCCGCGCGGCCAGTTGGAATGTTAACGGGCTGCGCGACGACGGAAACAGACGAGATACAGCCGCCACCTTGCGAGATTTCGACCTGGTGCTTTTGCAAGAGATCCACGTGATCACCGCAAAAGACGCCCAGGAGATCGAAACGATCGCGGAACGGCGGTTGTACTGGCGATGCGGCGCCCGCAACACTTGTGGGGTCGCGTTCTTCCTAAAGCCAGCCATTAACGCGGCCGTCAAGGGCGTGCGCTTTGGGGACGACGGACGGATCGGCCAACTGATTCTCAGATGGTCCGATTCGATCGACCTCATCGTCACCAATGTGTTCGCTCCTAGCGGTAAACAAGGATACCAGCAGCGCAACGCGTTACTGGAAACCTTGAAGCGCGAATGGCTGGTGGACGCGGACGTGCGAAAGGCGCATCTGATAGCAGGGGATTTCAACGTCCGTCTGCTCTCAGATCAGCCCGGAGCACAGGGGAACGCGATCAACGAGTTGTGCGCCGCCATGCGCGCGCGCAACTTGTTGACAGAAATAAGCGGGATGGTCAACAGCGTGGACCACGTCTTCCTCGACGAAGACCTGAGCACACGGGTCGGAAAACGAAAGGAACTTGGATCGACGCTGTCGGACCATTCCCGGTTATTATTCGAGATGCGCCCGCGCGACAAGGGACCGCCATCCAGGGATTGGCGTATGCCAGGGGACTAAACGCGCCTGTCAGGAGCGAAAGAACATTTTCGCGAATTCCTGCGAGGCGTCACCCTCCAGAGTCTCGCGGATTGGGACCTATTTAAGGACTCGTTCCAGGAGTTCTGCGAACAGTTCCCAGTGCAACGTCTGCCCCGGGGATTCGGCGTTGTCACCCGGGTACGCCCGGGGTGTTTATTTATAAAAACTCTACAATTGCGGTACCAAGCCCCGCTCACGGCTTTATACACGGGATCTACGGGGACGCCGGGACGCAGCCCGGCGTGGCACTCCCCGGCAGCGAAAGGGGATGGGGAAAAACAAAAAAAACAAAAAAAAAAAGCAAACAAACAAGTGAGGTTGGGGGGCAGGGAAGGGATCACTGTTCGCTGAGCGGAGGGCCCATCCGTTGAAGGAAGCCCTCGAGGTCCATCCGTAGATTCCCCAGTTGGGGCCATCCAGCAGCTCTCCGCAAGAAGCGTTGGGCATATGGGATGACATCTCTCGCGTGTTGACCCACTCCTTCCTTGTTGGTTTCGCTCCATGCCGCCACGATGCCTCGGACGCAGCACAAGGCTGCAAGGGCAGCGGCTGGCTGCAGGGCGTCCTTCACGAAGAGGGGCCGAAGAACGTCTCTAAAGGAACTGCCTGTAGGGAGACCGAGGATCGTCCCAAACCGTTCCCAAAGGGGACGAAGGGCAGCACAGTCCACAATAAGGTGGGAGAGAGATTCCCGCTCTCCGCACCTGACACACGCAGGATCCACAACTCCTCTTGTCCAGTGAGAGCGGCGTGCGTTGCAACAACAGCAACGCGGACTCTTTCCACTTAAGGGGCAGGATCCTGGATTCCTAAAGAAGCGGGGGCCACTGCAGCACATCCATAGGGATGGCCAGCAGCTCGCCCCAACTTCTTAGTCCTCACGGCTGGACGCTCGGTGTAGTGGCGTCGCACAGTTCTCTTGTTGTCCAGCCGCTGATCAACTTCTCGCGTCCCTCGATGCAGCAGGAGACTTGCCAGCTTAGCGTTCGGCTGCTGTGAAGTGCCCTCCTCAGGAAGAGTAGCACCATAGCTAGGCAGGTCGTCTCTGCCCACGTGCATCTTGCTGGACTCTTCAGGAGATTTCGCAGCGTACAGCGGGCGTAGGGGGTGCATCGGAGACGATTCCACGTTTCGTGGCTCCTCTGGTTAACCGCTTCCCACGTTCCAATATTCTCCTCCAGCCAGGCGGGACAGTTGGCGGGGCAGCAAACCATCGAGCTGTTCTCCTTGGCCAATGTTGCCATGCGCCCGAGCAGTAGGCCGCATCTTCGCTTCTTCCGGCCACGGATCAACAGAAAAGACGCGAGTCCATCGCACCGGGAAACACGGCTGGCCAGGAGGCGGGCCGGAGTACACCAAGGGGTGCTCCACATCTTCGCTGCGATGGCGATGGTTCGCCACCGCAGCTGCTTCTCCACACGCTCCAGCGTCAGAAGGCCAAGACCGCCGTCCCGACACGGAGCGCACAAGTCCTTCAGAGGGACACGGGGCCTCCCCTTGCCCCAAAGGGCGATACGGAGGAGGTCCTTTGTCCTTTTCTTCGATTCCACAGTGGAAGGGCAAACAAAAAGACAGAGGCGGAGGATGGGGGCCGCGAAGGCGTTCCAAACCGCGGCCCATTCCGGCAAGTGAAACTTGCCTTCCAGGAACGGGCCGATCGCCGTCTCGACTTTTTGGAGGCAGCTTTACCACGCTTCCGCAGGGGAGTAGTCCCCCAACGGTACACCGAGGTACTTAATGCACCTCACCGTGGGGATCCCCAGACGGACCCAGTCCCGCTGCCCTGACCACGTTGCTCCAGCTGGCAACACTGACGACTTCGCCCTGTTAACCTGCAGTCCGGTCCCGCGCCTGAGCAGATCGAAGAAGTCTCCGACCGCCTTTGCCGGGGAGGACAATGGCAAGAAGAGCAGAAGATCGTCGGCGTACGCTGCCACGTCGGGCGTGCCGAGGCACGAGCTCGGCAAGGGGGCCAAAGTTACCCTGTACGCTCTCAGCACCAACTCAAAGTAGGTGCTGAAGAGCAGGGGGCTGAGGCTATCGCCCTGCCTTATGCCCCGCCGCACCGGCACGCCATACACCTTGTGGCCGCTGAAAGAGACGGTAATCATCGCATTCCGCCAGCAAGAGCGCAGGTAGGAAATCAGGGAAGTTGGGAAGCCCATGCGACCCAGGAGCTTCAAGAGAAGTTCCTGGTCAACACAGCCGAATGCCTTATGGATGGCGACTGCAATCGCTAAGACCCCCTTAACTTTCCCACTGGTGGAACCAATGTGGGGTTGCCGACTTTTCCTATCCCCTTCTTCTCTCTTCTCTGCAGGTGCACCCATGTGCTTCAGAAGAAGAGGTTGGCATCCATACTTAGCCCGGGAACAGCATAACTCTTCTCCGGGCTAATTATGGATTCTGCCACCTGCCCCAGACGCGAAGCCCATAGCCCTGCTATCAACTTGGCGTCCGTATTCACGATCGTGATCGGACGCCAGTTCTTTTACTCCCTGTGGTCTCCTCCTTTCGGAAGGAGCCTCACTCTGGCTGACCGAAACGAGGCGGGAACATCGACTTCGTATCGGATCAGCCTGATCAACTTAAGCAGCAGGGGTGCCAGCTCTTCCGAGAAGCTCCGAAAGAACTCCGCGGGCAAGCCGTCTTCCCCTGGAGCTTTACGCCTTTAGAGTCTTTGGATACCGGCGAGAATTTCGCCGGTGGTAAAAGGCTAGTCGAGGCTTTCCATCTCCTCCTCCCCTATTGGCGGGGCGCCATCCGGAAGCAAGCGTCGAGAGGTGTCTCGATCCGAGGGCTCCCTGGCGTAAAGAGAGGAATAAAAACTCCGCACGAGATGCCGTACCGACGCTTGGGACGAACATTCCCTGCCCTGGTCGTCCAGCAATCTGGCCGACCCGGATTGCCAGGCTTGGCGTTTGGCCCCGGCGTGGTATTCGGCCAGGCGATGGACATTAGGTGTTCTCTCGTACCTACGAGCCTGTAAATAGGCCCAATGTTTGCGAGGACCCTCGCCGAATCTTGAAGGCAGGCGGTCCAGGGGGAACTGCTCGCAGAACTCCCGGACCGATGTCTTGAGAACGTCCCAATCCGAGAGATTCTGGAGCATGACGCCTCTCAGGAATTCGCGAAGGTGTTCCTTCGCACCTGAAAGTCGCTTCCAGTCCCCCGGCAGACGCCAATCTCTAGATGGCGGTTCCTTGTCGCGAGGCCGCATCTCGAAAATTAACCGGGAATGGTCCGACAACGTTGACGCAAACCTGCCCCGTTTCCCGACCAGTGAACACAGGTCAGCGTCGAGGAAGACGTGGTCAATGCTACGGACCATTCCCCTATCATCCGCGAACAAGTTGCGCGCACGCATGGCGGCGCACAACTCGTTCATCGCGTTCTCTTGTGTTTCTGGCTCACCTGTAAGCAGACGGAGATTGAAATCACCTGCTATCAGGTGAGCCTTCCGCACGTTCGTGTCCTTCAGCCAGTCGCGCTTCAGGGATTCCTGCAGCCTGGTGCGGTCGCTGTATCCCTGTTTACCGCTGGGGGCGTACACATTTGTGACGATCAGTTCGATCGAGTCTGACCAGCTGAGAATCAGCTGACCGACCCGACCGTCGTCATCGAAGCGCACGCCCTTCACGGCAGCGTCGATGGCCGGCTTCACGAAGAACGTGACCCAGCAGGTTTTGCGGAGGCCGCATCGCCAATACAACCGACCCCCCGCGATCGTCTCGATCTCCTGTGCGTCTGCCGCGGTGATCACGTTGATCTCCTGCTGCAGGGCCAGGTCGAGCTCACGCAGGGTGTCGGCCGTATCTCGCCTGTTACCGTCGTCGCGCAGCCCGTTGACGTTCCAACAGGCGGCGCGAATCCGACGGCGACTGGCGAGCCCAGGTGTCATTCCTGGAAAAGCGGCTCTGCGGCGTCTGCCACCTGTTGGGGCGGTACGCTAGGTGGAGCAGGAGGGACAGGTGCCTCGAGCACCTGGTCCCCCTGCTCCATCGGTGACGGCGCGTAGGGCGGGTCATCCTCCGGTGGGGTCGCGCCTACCTGTTGGCCCTCCTCCATAAGGGTGGGCTGTACAGCGTTTGCGCCGGCAAGGAGGACTTCGCCCCCCTGCTCACCCTCCTCCATGGAGGTGACCTGCTCGACAACATCCGCGCGTGGGATTTCCCCATTCGGGATTCCCACGCTGCCGTCGGCTTCCTGCTTCTCCTCCTCGCTCGTGGAGGGGAAGCGCCTCCTCGGCTTTTGGGACTTGCGTCCCTTCTTCCGGGGGGTGCCTCCGACGAGGAGGATGCACTTCCGGCCCCCAGGTCGCACTCACCTGCGGGGGCCTTCTTCGGCGGAGCCGGCCTGCGCAAGGCCTTGCGTGAGGAGTTCTCACGCTCGGCCAGCGTGGCCGCTAGCTCCTCCGCCGCCTGCGCGAACGCGGCGTCTTCGCTTTCGGCGCGCGCTTCGCGCGGCTCACCCTCTGTGCAAACAGAGGGTTCGTCGTCGCGAACCTCGGGCGCGGCGGAAACGGCGAGGGAAGGCTCGTCGCCCCGGGTGGCAGTCTCGGGAACGGCTATGCGCTCCAGTGCCACCGTACATTCCCGCATGGTCTTGGAGCGCGGCGCATGTTCTTTCGCTTTGCCGGCTGTCTTGTTTACCGCTTTCGCGGGTTCCGCGGGGGGCACCTTTTTGTCCTTCCTGGCCTTGACAAGCTGCCAGCCGTTTTGAACTCCCGCGTCTTCGTAAGGTTTTTCTTCCGACGCCTGTGTGGGAGGAACGGGGGCTAGCGGCTGCTGCCGGCCAGTATCTCTTTTTGGTCTTTCGACCAGTTTTCCGCGTTTTGCCTGCGCTTTCTTTGCGGCAGGCGGCACCGGAGTGAGACGTTTAGGGCATAAGCGGCGCACGTGTCCCTTCTCCCCGTTTAAGTGGCACACAATGTTCGGGCACCGCTTGCGCAAGTTTCCTACTGCATTGCAGTAGCCACAAAAGCGGGGTTTCCCCACGTACCAGAGGTCTACGTCCTGGTCATTGACCTCTTGTTTGTGGGGAGGCCCACTATCCTTCTAAATGGTCACACGCGCGGCAGCCGGTTCTCCAAAAAGGCTATCGTAGCCATCGAAGATTGTGGCCTTTGGCCATAGCGCGTTAACATCGCCATACTTTCTTAACTGATCACCAACCGCAGACCGTGTCATGCGGCTGGTGATCCCTGTCAGATGGACCACTACGGAGGGTTCCATCGTGACTGGTAGGATCTTGCGTCCGTCCACGTTCAGCGAAGTGGTAATCAAGCTTTGCGCCAAGGTGATGTCCTTGCACACAACCTCGACGCGCTGACCCTTGCTGAGCACGGATAGACCGTCAAGATCCTTTTCTAACACGTTGGCGTTCTGCAACGCTCTCGAAAAAGCGCGTGCAGTTCGCCCATCAAAAAGGTTGCCTACATTGTAGACTAGCAAGGGTTTATACCCCGCTTTCCTGTAGGCTTCCATCTCGGCCATGGCTTCAACGCTAAACGCTGCCACCATGGCGATCCATGACCTGGGCGTCGCCGGGGACGATTCCGGGGCGAATGCCCCTGATCCAGTAGGCTGTGGGGGAGAACAAGGATCCCCAACGCCTACTTCCATCGCGGTGTACTCTGGCAACGCTGCCATCGGACACCGACGATGTGCACGCACAAATCACTCAAGAAGAAACCACTCGCTTTGCCACGCAGGCGGAGCGCAGGAAAAGCACGTCCTCTCTCCACAGCGGGGATTTGGCGAAGGAGCTCGCTACGAACGCGCGTATTTGCACGCGTTTCGTCACGAGAGGAATCCCAATGTCCGTCGCATGGCCAAATACCGCGGCGGAGCCGAGCGACAAGCCAGGCAATCCGCGTCAGTCTGCATGCTGGATGACCTGGGCCGGAAACGTTCGTCCCCGTTTGCGGTACGGAATCTCGTGGGGTGTTTTTATTCCTTCCTTTGCGCCAAAACATGACCCGAACGAGACGTCTCGAAGCGATTGCTCATGAGTGGTTCCGTGGCGATTGGGGAGGAGAAGAGGAAAGCCTCGATGAGCCTTTCACGACCGCTGAAATTCTCGCCGGTATCAAAAGTTTCAAGAGGCGTAAGGCGCCAGGGGAGGACGGCTTGCCCGCGGAGTTCTTTCAGAGTTTCGCGGAAGAGCTGGCCGCCCTGGTGTTCCAGTTGACAAGGCGAATCCGAGACGAAGGCGATGTTCCCGCCTCGTTTCGGTCAGCCAGGGTGAGGCTCCTCCCGAAGGGAGCAGACCTCAGGAAAGTTTGCAACTGGCGTCCGATCACGATTGTGAACACGGACGCCAAGTTGATTGCCGGGCTGTGGGCGTCCCGATTGGGGCAGGTGTCCATTTCCATAATTAGCCCGGAGCAGACTTACGCTGTTCCCGGGCGAAGTATGGAGGACAACCACTTCTTCGCGAGCACATGGATGCATTCGCACGGAGTAAGACAGAAGAGAAAGGGAAAATTTGTAACCATACTTTGGGGCAGCCAGCGGGACAGGGTAGGGACCCTCATGCGGGAAAGGTTGCTTTAGCGATCGCAGTCGACCTCCATAAGGCATTCGACTGTGTTGACCAGGAACTCCTCTTGGAGCTCCTGGGTCGCATGGGCTTCCCACTCTCCTTGATATCCTACCTGCGCTCTTGCTGGCTGAATGCGATGTTCACCGTCTTTTTCAGCGGTCACAAAGTGTATGGCGTGCCGGTGCGGCGTGGCATAAGGCAGGGAGATAGTCTCAACCCCCTGCTCTTTAGCACCTAATTTGAGTTGGTGCTGAGAGCGTACAGGGTGACTTTGGCCCCCTTGCCGAGCTCGTGCCTCGGCACGCGAGCCGTAAGTGTTTATGTCGACGATCTTCTGCTCCTGTTACCTATGTCCACCCCGGCGATGATTACTGTCTCTTTCAGCGGTAAGGCTGGACTCGCCTTTTCGCGCGCAGTGTCTGCAAGTGGCGCCACTTATGCGCTCAAAGGACTCAGCTTGTGGGGATCCTTAATAGGATCTAGAAGACCTGTCCACGCCCAACGTGATCCCTACCCTGCCCTCCCACCCCTGAAACATCTGTTCCCCCCCCACTCACTTTTTAACTTTTTGTTTCTTTTTGTTTGTTATTTCCCATCCTCGCGCATTGGAAGGACATCACCGGCATTGAGCCGGCAACCAGCAAGCTGTTTTGGAGTAGTGGACCTTCGGATTCGCCACGCAACAATTAGTTGTATTTTTATTACACTGAAATGAATGCCCCGGCACATCCGGGTGTGAATCGCCACGGCGCGCGTCACCATGGACGACCGCAGTTTCATGCCTTCGCAGATCCTCCTCGGTGATGTCGTCGTCTATCTCCGGTTTGCCGGGCAAACCCCTGCTTGCAGCGACTGCGAAAAGGAAGGCCACCGTCCGCGGAAGTGCCCAACACGCCGTTGCCGATACTGTAAGCTGCTCCGCCACTCGATTAACGAGTGCGCCGAGCTAAAACGTGAGATGGGGGCGAGGAACCTTCCCGCAACATCGCCGTCCGCGTCGACTCCATACGCAACGTCGTCGGGTAAGAAATCCGGCGGGAACGAAGTTCCGCAACGGACAAGCAGGAAGTCCGATTGCGCGGGCGTGTATGGGAGCAATGCTCCTATAAAGGCGACGCAAAAGGACAAGAACCTTCAGCAAGCTGCTTCAGTGAAGCCCCGAGCGACCCCGCCCGCCGATAACATCGGGCAGGCTGCGAAACCACCGCTTCCGTCCGCTCTTGCTCCGAAGAGAAATAACAGTGGCACGCTCTGGAAGTACAAAAAGAAATCGCGCTCCCCTTTGCTCGAGACATGCAAGCCGGCCACGGTGAGCCGGACGCCTGGAAACGCTGAAAAGCCTCGCTCGACTTCCGAGAATACTACCACTCTGCTCGCACCTTCCGGAAAGGAGGTGAAAAAGGCAGACGAGGCGAAGGAGACACTGGTCTCCATCGCCGTAACCGAGGACTTGGAAAGGATGCGAAGGACACTAAAAGCCCACGCGCTCAACCGAGGCAAACCATAAGGCGGCAAAGATGGCTGGACCTTTGTTGGGGGAAATAAGAAGGACCGCAAACCGCGCGATCCTTTCCACTTACCGATTAAAAAGGTAGGCCGGGTGGAGTGGCAGCCCCACGCGCCAAAAAACGTGCAAGAGAAAGCCTCTGCTGCCGCCGCGCGCGCCGTCGCAAACACCCGCGGCGAGAGGGGAGCTGTCGAAGCCGTGACCCCGAAAGGGGGATCAGTGACGAAGGCAGCCTCTAAGAATGCTGGAGCAGTTCCGGGCTGCAAGCAAAAAAAGAGGCAAGCGGAACTCCCGCCGCGCGCACGGAATTCGGACTCCGAGGTGGAGACCGAGGTCAGAGCTAAGGTTATCCAAGCCACCGGTCGAGGCCAGAGCTGGCGCAGAGCAGAACTTGCCAAGCAAGAGCTTGATGCCAAGAACGGTTCCCGATGCTCCTTCGAGCCAATGGCCCTCGACTCCACCGAGCATGCCGCGAACGGCGCGGCGGGGACAAGTTGCGCTTGCGCTACCTCATCCGCCGTGCTCCCCGCTGACGCCTTGCCGGACATGGCGAGGAACGCACCTCCATGTCCGTAGCTGCAATGCGCGGTCTTGCTTTCTCCTGTCGCGTCCGAGTGGCCTGTTGAAACGTCAACGGGCTGCAGGACAACGAGAAGTAGCGATTGGTTGCGAACGTCTTGCGCGACTTCGATCTGGCCCTGCTGCAGGAGATTCACGCAATCTTCGAGCAGCAAGCGGCAGATCTGCAAGTTCGCGCAGGCGGGACGCTCCATTGGAGGTCAGGCTCCAAAAAGCCGACGAGAAAGAGGAGCTCAGCGCTATGACCATCCGCAGCGGGGCTAAGTACGTTGAGGTCATCTGCAAACATGCAGAGTCGTTCCAACGACTGCTAAAAACCCCTGTGGTGCTGGGGGCACTCAGGCTCCTTCCCACTACGGTGGACCTCAGCATGGTGGTCTACCTGTTAGGAGAAACATCGCCGATACGGAAAGACCAAGTACGTGCCACGTTGAAAGAACAAGGAACGGTCCATGCTGTCTAAGAAGCCTATTCCTTTCTAGGACTATACTGAAGTCAAATGCAGCCTCACGGCTGCACGCACAACCGTCCGCGAGGGCTCTACTTTTCCCCACCAACTGGTGGCCGGCGGCGAAAGCGTCGTAACAGAGGTCTGTGACGTGGGGAAACCCAAATACTGTGGCTTGTGCAGCACGTCTGGCCACATCAAAAGTAGGTGCCCTAACGTACAGTGCAAAGTATGCAGGACATTCGGTCACACGAGGGAGGTGTGCCCACAATCCGCTGTGCACGTGGTTTCCGCGAGGAACCAAAAAAAACTCTCCCGGCCTCTTCAAAAAAGGCTGGCGGCGAATACTGCGGCTAAAGCTATGCAACCCACGCCCACGGTCCAGGACACAGCGGAGATCAGGGCAGCAAACGCCGAAAGAATAGAGTAAAGCTTCCAGGAGCCTGAATGGCAGGCAGCAACAACGAAAAAGAAAAAGTCTAAAAAAGAACCCCGACTTGAAAAGCCGCTCGCATATCAAAATAAAAACAAGCAAGGTAGCGAGTCTTCAAGAGAATGCAGCGTTGACGTTTATTACCCGGTTGCGACGGAACATTTATTAAAAAAACATCTGGGAACCGTGTTCCCAGGCAAGGGAAAAAAAGATGGGGAGTAGATTCCCCGGCACGCAGGACGGGCACTCAGAGAGTACGGAACGGGGGGGAGGGGAAAATAAATAAATCAATTGGGGAGGACGATGGGGATAGGCGTCTATAGTTCAGCCGTTCCTCTTCTCAGCCGCACCTGGATCCTGCGTATGACAGTTGCGGGGAGAAGGAGTCGCTTCCCAACCTTATTGTCGATTGTGCTGCCCTCCGACCCCTTTGGGAACGGTTCGGGACGACCCTCGGGCTCCCTACGGGCAGCACCCCCAGAGACGTTCTTCGGCCCCTCTTCGTGGAGGACGCACTGCAGCCAGCCGCAGCCATCGCAGCCTTGTGCTGCGTCCGTGGCTTCGTGGCGGCATGGAGCGACGCCAACAACGAAGGAGTGAGTCCACAGGCGAGAAATGTCATCCAGTATGCACAACGCATCTTGCGGAGAGCTGCCGGATGGCCCAGCTTGGATATATGCGGAGAGACCTCGAGGGCTTTCTTCGAAGGATGGGCCCTCCTCACAGCGACCAGTGATACCTACCCTGCCCTCCAAACTCTTTTTGTATTTTATGTCTTTATTTTTCTTTTTGCTTCTTCCCCTCATCCCATTTCGCTCTCGGGGAGTGCCACGCCGGGCTGCGTCCCGGTGTCCTGACAGGTCCTGTGTTTACGGCCTTGCTGTTGCCTTGTACCACGCATGTAGAGTTTATTAATAAACGCCCCGGGCGCACCCGGGTGATAACGCCGAAACCTGGAGAAAGACGGTTCATGGGAAACTGGTAGCAGAACTCGCGGACTGAGCTCTTCAAGTCGTCTCTGACCGCGAGTGACTGCAGATGGAAGCCTTACAGGAACGAGCGAAGATGTTGCGCTGCTCCTGCGAGGCGCAACCAATCCATTGGCAGATGCCACGCTGTGGAGGGTGGACCTCTACATCGCAGGTGTATTCCTAGCACGAGCCGGGGATGATAGGAAAGTTCGGATGGCACTGCCCCTCGATTTCCAGCCCGCGAACACAGTTGGTTGTCGAAGAACATGTGGTCGATCCTCGTATCCGTCCCGGCGTCACCGGCCAACAAGTTGCGCGCGTGGATGGCAGCGCACATCTTGTTGACCAGCTGCGCGCGAATGTCCGCCGCACCTACCAGCAGGCGGACGTTCAAGTCCCCGGCAATGAGGTGCGCCTTTCGCATGTCTGCTTCGGCCAGCCAATCTCGTCGCAGGCCATCGGAGAACGCAGTGTGTTCCCCGCGCCTGTGGCTCGCGCCGGGCGCGTACACGTTGGTCACGACGAGGTCGATGGCCTCGGACCACTTGGCAACAAGCTGCATGATCTGACCTTCCCCGTTGAAGTGCACGTCGGGCAGCGCATTAACGACGACTGGCTTTAGCATGAAAGCCACAACGCGGGTGCGGTCTCCCTTTCTCGTATATAAGCCGCCCGCCTTCGATCCGTTCGATTTCCTTTGCGTACTCTGCGTGGAGCACGTGCGTTTCCTGCAGAAGCGCCACGTCGAAGTTCCGCAGGCTGGTGGCCACTTCTCTCCTCTTGCCGGCGTCGTGCAACCCGATGACGTTTTAACAGATTACGCGCAGCCGCCGACAGAAGGAGAGTACACGTGTTGGTGTGTTTATGGTTGCTTCCCGGGCTTTACCTGCTGTTCAGAAGGCGGGAGTTGTGTGTCCATTGCGACGGGCTGTTCCTCGCAAGCAGTTGGTCCGTCGGTGTTTGTGGTGGAGATTGGAGGATCCTGTTTGGTCAGGACCGCCTCTAGAGAAGAGTCGCGAGACCCCGTAGACATCGAATCCCCGTCGTCGTGGTCCGACCTCATTTCCTCCTCCGA